>QKQZ01012733.1:0-53363 GCA_003595255.1 Solenopsis fugax | reverse complement strand
ATAATAAATAGGGATTTTTAAGTGTCTCATATTATTAGTTCCACGCTTTGCGGTTTCACGATCACCAAAATNCACGCTTTGCGGTTTCACGATCACCAAAATAATCTAATATTTATAATTAAGCAAATCATCACATTCCGTATTTTTCTATTAATACAACTTTATTCCATCACTGCAGAATTTATCATCAAATATTTGTTTATTTTATAATAAACAAGGTTTAAAGACTCATCTCAATAAATCTTGACAACATCCAATTTCAAAAAAATTTTTTTCAACGACTGCATGCATGATCTAATAATGAATTTTCTACTAAATATATTTCATTCCAAGAGTAATAAATTTATGATGGTACCAACCACATACGTTTATTAATGTAGCAGAAACCTCGCTACCTCATATTAGGAACCTATCCCATAATAGGCGACTTTACCCTATTCCTTATTTTGATACGTTATATACTAATTCATATAACATTTCTGATAATAAATATTTGTATGTGTAGAAAAATTAAAAAAATGTGTGCTCGTAGAAATTTTTTTCGGAAAAATTCCAAGTTTTCTTTCTTTCTCTCTTTCATTATTTTAAAAATAATTCACTATGTATAAATGTGCACTAGCGTTTGTGCAATCTAAGTAGCCATCTCTATTAGATTCACGTTGGCTATCAGCTAATCAAAATTAGACCAAGAAATCACCGGCAATATATTACCAACAAGCTGTACAACGAGTGTGTAACAATGTTATATGGCGGATATGTTACGTGACGAACGTGCACTCGAGCGGCGAACGTCATCAGCGCGAGAGATATTGCAGTAATAAACGTAGGGCGCACCTTCTTGGTCCGATTGTACCGGGCGAGATTAATTGCAGCCATTCTATTTCCTTGGTAACGTCGGAACTCGCAAGCTCGACCACAGCGGGCGGATAGATACAATGGCCGTGCGTGGTTCCAGACGCGGAATATAAGGAAAACGTAGGTCCGGCGATCTGCCAACGTTATTCTCTCCTTTTCGTTCAATTAATGGTTCACAATTAATGGTATTTGCAGCTCGCACGCACACGACGTGACTTAACCGTCCGCGACAAAATAAGATTTTCGCGGGGATGGAAAAGACTTGTCTCGCATAGTCGCGGCGACGGCGGAAATCACGTGCCATCGAGAGTTGTTGCCGGTCTCTTCGGTCCTTGGCACGTCTCCCTCACCGTGAAACTACCCCTCGGCCATTGTACTTCTTAAAACCTCGACAATAACGACGACTATCCGGTGGCTCTTCACAGAGTTTTATTGCGGAAGCGTATAATACGCCCGGAACGATCGTCCACGGCGAATGCCGCGTACATTTTGTGTATAGTTGCAGTCGCGAATCTCGCGGCTAATGCAACGTTCCACGACGATCTGACCATTTTTGCAGGACAAAGAATATAGGATCAAGGGAGATTTTCTCTAAATCTTTGTTCGCTTCGATACTG
Source organism: Solenopsis fugax (assembly GCA_003595255.1). Lineage (NCBI taxonomy): Eukaryota > Metazoa > Arthropoda > Insecta > Hymenoptera > Formicidae > Solenopsis > Solenopsis fugax. The sequence continues at coordinate 51,891 of QKQZ01012733.1, read as the reverse complement.
CGTGAAAAGAAGATATATCTGAATATGAACACCCTTCAACTTGCCAATGCTCTCTTGAAATTTCTATATTAACGCTGAATAACTAAATGCTTGTCAGAAACAAGGGTCAAGATACAAACCTAATTTACACCAAATATGAGAAGACAAATAGGTAAATTAATAATTGTAAAAGCTTAGAATCGTAATAATTCGATGGAAAATTGTAACAATTGTTCAGCGACTTCGAAAGATTAAAAAGAGCTAAAAGATTACATTGAACAGTTTAAGTAACATTTTCTATTGCTCGAAAGCTATCTGGATATCTTCTTTGTCCACAACAGAGGAACATTGTTAAGAGGTTGTAGAATTTATGTGGCGGTTAATTGGAATAAGGATACGAACAGGTTGCGATACAACTCCGTTGTTGTTGCACAGCTTTTCCTTTATGAGTGTACAACTCCGACCATTCTCGGTATCTTCCAATCTAGCAGATTAAAGAACGTAGATATAATCCGGGGACGTAAGTAATTTCATTGTCGTTTTCAGAGTACGACTTTCCTGCTTTCGGCCTTTAAATAGCCTCTCGCGCGCGCGAGTTTCAACAAGCCCGAAATTTTTATGGGAGCTCGTAAATTCTTCGCTATTTCGTTTAATCAAGCTCGCGAAAAAGGTCTTAGGCATGAATCATACATAGGACTTACCGTTAGTGCGACCGACGACTGAGGAAGAATATCGAAGAAAATGCGCGTCTCGAAGCCACGAACAAAGAAGCGCGTACGCCAGGAAAAGAAAAATGTGGAGGTATAGCCGAGTGTACGGGGAATTCAGTAAAAAGAACACGGTAGAAAATGGTTTTACTCTCGTAACAACAGCGGAAAAGAAGGGCGGAGAAATGATTTACGTACAAGCAACAACTACCGTCCATATCTACGCGTGAACGAGGTAGCGCAAGCGTGATAAAGAAAAGACGAAAATTATAAACGGCAAGAACGTTTTCTTGTACGAAGTTATTCCTATCGCAATTTTAAATTCGATATTGTTACGATTTGCTGTAAAAACCGTAATAAACTTCAGCCAATTTCACAACTGTTTATTACGGATGATTAAAGAATAAATTGCAATTAATGAAAGAACATAAAAATCGTAACGTTTTTACTAATAAAATATTACAAATGATTATATTGACGGAAAACGTTTGTTAATAATAATAAAAAAATTTTAACGTCACTTTTCATCGACGCTATTGTAATATCGATCATAATAAATCTTAATTTAATAATGACCAATGCTATTGTATTATCGATGGTAATAAATTTCAATTTAATAATGACGGCGCGGGCGCAGAATGAATTGTTCGGATTCAGGCAGCGTTACATTTTTTTTTAGAGACAGCGTAAATTCTGCGAATGGCTCTCTAAGTGGAGAAGCTTTTCTCGAATGAGTGTGTTGCGATAACGTACTACGCTTCATCTACGCCACGTTAAGCTAAGCTTCTCAGCGTTCTTTTCCTCTTTCGTTACGCAGCATCTGACAGTTTCTCGTCGACTCTCGAGTAACCTGGGAACTCACCGAGTGTTAATTGAAAATTCTTTTTCACCAAACCTGCAACAATGTGAGGTATATTTTCATTCTGTCGTCTCCCTTTGATAGATGCTCGGCAAGATTTGATGGAAGTACTTTTCCTAGCTGTGATCAAATAAAGTGAAAACTGATCTATCGAAGTACTTCCTAAGTAAACACACATACACTATGATCTACACTGATGAGAACTTCTAAGATTCGCTCGATTCGCGTGACTTTCTCGCACGGCGACAAAAGCTACAGATATCCGTGTCGGTAGATGGATACGTGATCTTAGCAAAGTAAACGCGGGATGCAAGCGCCTCGACGGAACTTTCTAAGTAGTAATATACTGTGTACATTACTGAATAATCTGAGAACCACTGACATCTAGCTGGACCGGGACACTTTTTAACAAGTTAGGACACAAAATTATGAACTGAAAGACCCTGTTTATCCTTTATGAGATAAAGGACGATGGCTAAAATGGACCAATTTTTGTCCCCGGAGTACTAAGTAATAAAAAGACATTTTTTTGTAGTTTTTAAACTGCTGCATTTTGACCTTTAAAAAAATTTAACTTGTCCAGAAAAAAATCAGGATATGAAGCTGTTTATATAAAATATATAAAAAAATAAAGAAATATATAAAAAGCTATTATAGAAACGGTATATTAATAAAAGTACGTTAAAAGCAAGTAAAATAAATAATATTAAGAAAAAATCGATCGATATGTGAACAATACAAATTAATAAGTGAAAAATGCTTTATTCGGTCAAAGCAGATCTTGGTATTTAAAAATATTTTTTGCGAGATCCTTATAATTTTCAGTAGTACAATACTACAATGGAATACACACACAAAATACTCTTGGAGAAAAATATAATAAATAACAATGCTCTGAAGTGTAATCAAGATTTTAAAGTTTTTATTAATAATGCCTGTTTTTAGATATTAATAATTTGATACTTCTTTTTATTAAGCAAAACATAAACTATTAGAGATGAGAGCATTAATATTAATTTTACTAGCAGAAAAATGAAAACATTTGTAAAGCATAACAATAATAATTTACGATACTAAATGTTTAATAACTTATCTAACAAATTAAAATTTTTTAAAGGTTAAAATTAGATTCAGCAACTCAAAAATTGAAAGAAAACGTTTTTACGCCACTCTGGAAGCAACAATCGACTTATTTTATCACCAGCCTTTGAACACAGATATACATGTTAATAAAACTTTTTTTCTCTGCCTAATTATTATTATTAAAGAATGTGGAAGTATTTATTAAAGCCTTTAAAATGTAATAAAATAAAGATGCAGAAAGTACCGCCGCGTCGTACATTACAACGTAGTAAATTTTTATTAATGTTACAGTGGCTGTTGTCGTAAACACAGTGATCTTTCGTAACAACTGCAAAGAAAATAACTTAGAGTATTCGTGAAAATTTATAAAATCATCCTCGATGAAAAGTACTATTCAAGAGCGAAAGTTCTACAGACCGCAATGAAATTATCAAGGAAGTGAAAAACCTTCCTCCGATACGCGCCTTGGAGACCTTCGACGCAAAATACGGTTCTTATTAGAGAAAATTGCAGGAAATAATGCAATAGACTTGTCTCTTCTATCGCGATTGCTAAAGTGTTAAAGATTGCATTATTTAGTCATAAATTGCAATATAGTACTCAACATTCCTAAAAATGATTGCAAATATTACTGCAAATATCGCACATATCACATGCATAAATCTCTCACGTATCCTGCAATTCCAGAAACAAGGTTTCGCAAAAAACTCGGCGAAAATTATGGAATTTAATAGTAGTGCAAGAGGAGTGATGCAATAATGATGCAAGGCACCGGTTTCTTTGCTTTCCATTACGTCTGCGGGCAAATGTTTGCGAAAAAGTCAAACAAACAGACCGTGCATACATTTCTATTTTATCGTTCGGTTAACAACCGAGTGCTATGACTGTTACAGTTCGCCCGGCTTTCCTATACAACACTGTGTTTCAGCCGTTTTCGCGCGCGTATAATGTGCTCCATCGTTTCGCGTAATTCACGCTTCCGTTCCTCATTTGACAGGAATTAATTTATTTCTATCCCATTCTCTCCCCTCCCACCCGTTCCTCTCCTTCCCCCTCCCCCGTGACTTGGGACGACCTTATGTAAGCGCATTATGAGGTAAGTTTCCGCAACCCACTCACGAACTTCGTGCGTGCGGCGAACGTCGCAGCAGTCGTGAGTTACGTCTGGCAATTAACGGCACTCCGAGCCGTATAATTGCCATTATTGTATCCAGTGTTATCCTTACCTAGCTTGCCAAGAGAGGCAGAAACCGCGAAGCAACGAACGCCGCGAGTAGTTCTTAAGATAGTCACGAGAGAAACGCATCGTTGATGCGCCAGGAATCTTAATGAATGCGATACACCAACAATCGTGCAACAACTAAATCTGTAGCTTGAAATCGAAACAAACGAACTTATTGTATGGCTTAAAATAGAGGAGTACAAATCCACTACTAATTTCTACTTAAATACTCAATAATAGCTGCTGATTGTTATCCAATAATACATTAAACATACGTGCGGGTTTATTCGTAAAATTTTTTTCAAAATATTTTAATCTCTTGTAGAAACTTTAATGAAATACTTTCTGTTGTTGTTATAAATTTAATAGCAAAAGTTTTATACCGAACAAGTAATCAGGAAAGTATAGCAGCGGAACACGACTGGATGTCTTGATAAAAAAGACTGTGCGAGGACAGATGTTAGTGATTTCTTTGTAAGGAAGAGTAGTACTCGGGTGCAGTTGCAAAGTAGTACAACGGAACGTTCCAAAGAACTATCGACGGAGCGAAGTATGATTCGATCTCTCTGTGACATTTCCCAATATCCGCTTTATTTTAGAAACGATCTCGCTGTCATACGGTAACCGCGAAAGACAGTTGGAAACTCATTTGAGCAATGTCCTAGAAACTGTCGTCGATGCTCAAGGGGAATTCAAACACTGCGAATCATGAAAACTTTGCTATCATCGAGCGCAAGCTCGCAGTAAATTTTACGAACATTAATCTATTTGTAGCACATCAGAGAGAAGGTATTTAAAGCGATTAAAAAAATAACATAATAAAAAACTGGGCTAAAAGAAATATAATTGTATTGTCCACTACGAATTACATTTTTATCGTGTGATTCGGAAGATTGTGCGTTAAATTTTATCTTGTAAATCTGAAGATTGCGAATCTCAAAATAGAGCCGAAACATGTAATTTGTAATGAACATTCGTAGGTGACAACACAATTATATTTTTTTTACATAGATATTTAATTAATTTATTAGCGCACAGATATCCGTGCATTAACTCCTTAAGCCCGGCTTTTCGTTATATTATTTTTAAATTTTGGAGCCCTTGATAATTTTGTTTTAAAGTAATTAAATTGCAAAATTTTTGCCATGATGTCTATGTATAATTTATACGTTACATTGAGAAAATGCTTCCTTTTTTTGCGATCGCAACAACTACGAAAAGCCAATATGAATTCAAACATTAAAGTCACGGTATCGCTTTTCTCTGTAGCAAGAAATATAAAAGCGTCGGCATTCATATCTTCGCTTCATGTGTGCATAAAAATAAAAAGTGCGTATTTTTTTATATTTATGCGCATATACATATACTGTGCTATCTCATCGATACCATCTCCGTGATATCAACGCAATGCCGAGATTCAACGGGAATAGATGAAAAAAACATAAAAAATATCGGTGCACTGAGAAAGTTTACATTTAGAGAAATTTGGGTAACATCACGATAACATAGCAATGTTTTTAATTAATTTTCTTAATTAGTACTCGACGTTATTTAAACATAGTGACATGTTAAGATGAATGAGGATCACTCACGTCATAAATTAAGAGCACCAATTATCGCGAAAAGTTAGGTGATATTTTATACGAATTTTAACGATATGAAAGCGTGCTTTACAACAAAAGGTACAAGTTTAATGGGCAAACAAATATTGCTGTAACTCAGATCGAAATCCGCGAGATTATATAAGACAAAGTTGATGACGATGTTTTCTCTGTGTATTGTGCAGATAATATATGATACGTAAACGCATTTGCATTTCTGTCTCAGAAAATAATGCTGTAAATAACCCGATAAATAAAGTGTATTGCAAGACGCACTGTAGCGGAACACGTTCCGTCTCTCTCGGGAATAAATATACGCAACGAACGTAATTACCGAGTTAAATCCGCTTACAGCGAGTTTACAGTGAGAACGCGAGGCGCGCGTATTTCAGGGCAATTCATCATTCGCAACAGCGACTTCCGAAAGAGGAGAATGATACGGGAAAAGAAAGGAAAGAGGCGTCGGTGTTTATTGACCGTGGGGGCTCGCAACACTTTGGGGAGGGATAGCAACGACGACGACGACGGCGGCGACGGCGGCAACGACGGCAAAGTACCAAGCTCCAATTTCTGCATTTGTTTGCCCAGCATCAGGGGGGTAAGAGAGGACGCCTCTTCGTTACGTATGGCGAAGGTTGCCTTCACGCTCCGCTTATGTACACTCTTATGCGATGCCAGTGTTTATGTATCATTTATGCGGTGTGCCAGCCGGGAAAAGCTGCGCTTTCGGTAGACGAAAGCGTCATCATGCACTCTCTCGCATGGCACGAGCAATGTTTTTGTTTGCTCTCACTTGAACATGATATCTTCGAAGTATCTTAAAACACGAGGGACTTTTTTATCGAAAGAAAATAACTGGTTGCATTAATAATAATTATTAAAATCATGGTACTAGATTTAAGTTTTTTATGTGATGTAAGGTAACTACCCTATATGGCCTAGCTTCGTGATGTTTTTCTAATTTTTTACTGAATCCAAAATTGAAAACTAATGACCAGATTCAAAGTAGAAAACTTTTCTAAACATTAATTTAAAATATGGGATAGTATCAAATATCTACGTGGATGCAGTGAAGCTTTTTAGAAAAAGTGTCATTCAGGTCGTACTGGGTACATGTGCACTCAATATAGCTTAATTATGTGTTTTTTTTTCACAAAAAGTGTTAAAAAAATAGATAACAAAGTGATCTAATGCTACATTTATAAGTTTATAAGTTTATTAACATTTTAACATATAAAAGTACACAAAGAACTATTTTCGTCAATAATCCAATTAAATAAATAATTGACTTCTCTTAACTTTTCTCTTAAAACCAAGGTTTTATAAATCAGAATTTATAAAAGTGAATTAAAATTTATGATCTGAAGTAATAAAAGTACTGAAAAAAACATTAAAATCGATGTGTGTGTACTCATTATTAATCTAGGCCATATTGGTTCTACCTTATGGTTTTCTTTTTTTGACTATAAACAGAATGTTGTGAAAATAAATTAAATACAGCGTTGTAAAATATAAATATAGAGCTACAATAATATGAACTGCGGAGATAAATAATCATCACTTGACAGTTTTAGAAACCAGTAATTTTCTAATAATTAAAAAAATTCTATTTTTAATCTCATTATCACAACAGAATATGATTTTTTTCTAATTTTTTACTGAGTCAACTGTTACAAACAAGTCACGTTGAGAGCTTGTACATCATACTTATTTGTTCAATTCATTCTTCAATTCATTATGTAACTATTTAGAAAACATTATTGGCCATATCGAGTACTAGACAATATAAGGTACATTTACCTTGTATATAAAAGTAAAACTATATATTTTCTGTAACGATTTCATTTCATTCCAGCTTTATTAACTCCAACGTTCGATAAATCGCACGGCAATAGTATGTAATAACAGTATCAGCAAATACAAAATCGGGATAATCAGTTAACAATCTGTTAACAACGTACAGTATGTTTGCTTACCGCATAAATTTTGAACATTGAGTAGCGGCAGATTCAGTCAAAAGTTTCACAAAAAAATTAATTAAAATTAGTGATTTCGTGATTATGCATCGAGTAATTTAGCCAGGGCTGGCGGGGATTGGAAAGCCGATGTTGCGGACGTGTTCGAATTCTGTAGCCGCGTTTTACGTCGTGAATCATTAACCGGCAGAATAACGAGGCGCATTCGACGCGAACGCGGGGCATCACGGGGTATCAAAATGCAGAGCTCGCGATGCGACGTGCTACCGCGCGTTATGAAACGAAATGAATCCGTTAAAAACGGATCTCTCCTCGGGCGCGCGCGCGAACGGGACCGAGCACTATCCACGGATGGACGACAAATATCCACACCCCGTTGAAGCGTTAATGGCACCCATTGACACTAAGGCACGAATTAAACGACGGTGGCTGTTTCATCTCCAAGCGGAAATTAGTTTCGCCCATCTCGGTACGTGCCGGCGCCGCCGTCACCGCCGTCCGCTGTCGGCCCGACGAGAGCGCGCAGATTGAGCGCATTTTAACGAGAACGCTAAAGCGAAAGCGCTTTACAGTCGCGCTCGACGAATTAACGGCCACGGGGAGCGTCATCACCATTTGCTATTGCGTTATCGCGATTACGCGGTGGTTATTGACGAACCGGATTTCCTCGCACCTAAATACCGCGCATGCCGGATGTCCATTATCGTCGCGAGTCACCGTCTGCTCGCAACTGCAGCAGCTTCAGCCGAAAAAAATGTATCGAAGAGATAAAAAAAAATATGATAAAACTTAGTAGAAATATTATTGAGCTTATCCTATTGAAATGTATTTTGTGACGTTTTTTTATAATCATAAAAAGGATATAAAAGAATAATAAATGTAGCGCACAAAATGCATGAAATAAAGATTTCAAGATATTATGTTTCCCGCTAGATTCTTCTTCCTCTACTAGATAGTGATTTTTCAACTGGCATCGACATAAAAGTTTGAATTTAATGACGCGTAAGGCAGATAAATGCAAACTAAACAAAATATATATCCGTTGCAACGGAGCGACCTAAATCAATATATGTATGTGTCATTATTAACCCCTATAATACCCGATCAGATTGCCGATTTCTCTGTAATCCGATAGTAGATAAAATTTAATAACAAATCTGACAATTTCATCCGTACATTGAGTGCTCGATTTTACATAAATTCACACACTGCAATTCGTGATAATATTTAACATGCACCCACTCAATCCGATGGATTTTTACACACCCCTATTGCATCTCGTTCCTAATAATATTTTATTCCCTCTCTGATATGATAATTACCGTGAGCCAGCATTATACAAGCGCGAGCAATTGATGACGCTTTCATTATTCCGCGCTCGATACTATTAACGTCAGTGAAATAATTACGTTTCTCGACACAATTGAGATCGCAACGACGGCAACAGTAACTGATATTTTGCGAGTCAGCCCATGCACCCCCTCCATTAGGAAAGCTCCTCGTGCCACGAAACAGTCTTTTAATCATTAAACGTCCGACGATCGGCGGAAGAAAAATTATCACGTGCCGTCCAGCGCCGTCGTCGTCAGTGCAGTCCGTGTAACGGATGCCTTTGTTTCGCGTAGCGAGCATCGAGCCGAAAAAACTGCAGTACCCGTTGCTTTTTTGTAGCCGACAGAAGAACGGCGCTCTTTGTTCCAAGTACGCGTGTTAAATTTCCGCAGTGCGGAGCGCGCTACTAAAGGCACGAACAAGCGCAAAAGACTAAATTATTGAGTAAGTTACCTGAATTCTACTAGTTGATATAAAAGACTTTTTAGAGTATCTCTCTTAGCCGTCAGGGGTTTTTATTCAATTATCGCTTTATGTAATCATGCACGAGAAATTTTCAATATCGCGAAACGTACATTTTAGCGTTAATCCTCGCCACACGAATCGCGAATCGTGAAACGATCTCCTGTTCATATCCAATTTCGCGGAGGTGGTGTGTCTTCAGTCTAATGGCTTGCATCCATCGCCAGTTTCGAAGTTACTCGATATACCCAACCGTAGCGCCGAAGCATGTAACGCGATATCGATATTATCAACGTCATATTTCAATCTTATCTATTCGATCGAGGTTAAACCAAATCGGGCAGACGGAGACTATGTTGCTCGACCCGAGCGAGCGGACGTCGTTTACCGTGGAGATTTCAAGCATCGTTGAATACTTTGAGGAATTTATGGGGTCGATCGCCATGGCGGATATCGCGTAGATAGACTGCAGATAGACGCCGCTTATATAGGAATCTACTTCAAGATTTAACCAAATGTAATTTTTAGCGATTTCAGTCTTTTTCCATGATAATAAAATGTCAAGTAACTGTGCGTTCAGCGAGCGGTTTGTAGATTCACGTCACGTTAAGAATAATATATCAATCGTCTTCGATCAACGATATTGTCGTTCCGCGCAATCAAATCAGATAATTCCGTAAAATCAGACAAGATTGTGCGCCACGTGTATGCGAGTTTCTGCATGTAATGCCATTTCTACGTCGCTCCCGGCGATATCGGCAATCGTACAACTCTATGATTTGTAATTCGGGTTGACATGTAACGAGTGGAAGCTAAAAACAGGGTCGGCAAGTTCATCCTATCGATGGAAAATATCTCGCAAAAATAGATATTGTTTTTATCCCTCCAAATTTTTCCATAATTATTTTCTTCCCCCATTTCGGATAATGCGTTCGGATAATAAGCTCGGGAACCGTTATACGAGTAGACGTGTATATATATATGTCGAATATTAAAGCGGATAAAATATTAAAGGGGCGCGTTCTTCTAAACCGCCCTTGTCTGCCTAATTACTTCTAGTTTGGGCAGAAATTTAACGCACATGCAATTGAGGCGGACAAGCACCTACGGTAATATTGCGCGATGCAAAGTGCCGCTCTCGGCTGCACGAGCACGCGAACTACTAGGCGAAACGCTTAAGTTTAACGACGCACTTACGGCGTATCGCGCTATTATTCCCCGCCAAAAATTCCGTCGACCGTGCCTTGCGAATAACGCGTGTAACGATAATACGGAGCCCGCGCGTTCCACGCGCGGTTTTTAGTAGCCTCCCGGAGTGTACTCGCGCGTAGGAGAGCCTCGCGGTGTGCACTTCGCCCGTGCGTTCGCGGCAGTAAAATCGCATTGTTTTCGATATTGGAGTACGAGAGAGAGAGAGGAGAGCGAGGCGAGCGCCGAGCCGAGAACACGATAGCGCGAATCGCGCCCCGCACCACGCGTATAATGCATATACGCACGTTACGTGCGTATATACGACGTGCTACAAGCGCATACCCTACGTGGGGAGCAGCTACACAATCCACTATGTACTCCGTTTCGTGCTACGCGGCTCCCTGCGTCTCTCCACCTACACCCTCTTCTCTTCCGTATTTCCTCTATCCTCCCGGTTTCCTACTATCTACCTCTAGCCTCGTGCACGAATACGAGAATACAAATGCATACGGACGCATTCTGCCTCACTTGCTCCATTTTATTAATGGATCTTGGTGGAGTGTTCGGGGAAGGAGTGCAGACGGAACGGAAAAACGGTGGTAAACGTCGATGGTTCAGCTCGTCGAGTGTTTCCTCTTGAGAAAGAGCGTCTTCGCGATTCCTAAATGTATACGCGAGCAAGAATCGTTCACAAAGCGTTTGTGCGCTAAGGTAGAATTTCTGTTGATATGTCGATTAAAATTGATAACTCAATTTATCGTAGTTTTGATAATATTACGATAGGAATAACAAAAATCGAAAACGGGAAATCATATGGCAAATAGAGGCGGGTTGAAAGGATTAGTTACGCTCGGATTAAAGTTATTTCACGATGATGCATTCGCCCTTTTTGTATCAAACGATCTTCATACTACTCCTTGGAAATAAATACGAAGGATATTCCAGTAAAGCATTCGCAAATTAACCGTTCTCTCAAAGAGCAAGCCAAGGCTTTCAAGCGTTCCCCTTTCGATTCGTCACTGCAAACCGCCGGGAGAGAACCCGTGGATTCGCGGTTACTACCTCGTTCGTCTTTCGCAAGAGCGACTTTTCATTTGCAAGGGGAAAAGACGAGCTTAACCCGCGTCGTCTCGTCTTCGATGCTTTTACGTCGGCGTATACTCGGGAACACCCGGGAATATGCACGCGAAGCGTAAAGCTCCGTACGTTTGCGACGGACCATACTCATCTAGGACCTTTAAGACACCTCGGTTTAAAGCACGTCGTGAAATGTAGCGATGCGAAAGTGCGCTTGATACGAAAAATCATGACTGCGAGAGCTTTGTACCGTGTTTAATGTTCTTTAATGTTTTATGAGTAATAATAAGACGTATAATCGCTTGCTAAATAAAGAGAATCCGTATTGAATGTAAAAATATCGACTTTCTCTAATTGTTGTGCTGTAAACGCTTTCTCAACGCTTTATGTATGTGTATGAGAGAAACAAAAAAAGCAACAGTTGAAACAAATATTTAAGGATGTATGGGTGGCATCTCAAAAACGTTACCAAGAATGTAAAAATTTTACAGATTGTTCTATTATTACGTTTGTGTGTTTATATAAAATTTGAATACAATTCTTTTATTAGATTACAAGTTATTTAATTTTTTATTTATTCCNATTAAAAGTTATTTAATTTTTTATTTATTCCTGATCTTATAAATAACTTTTAAATGAGTAAGTAGATCTGCATCAATTTTTGCACAAATATTTGTTAGAGTTTTGTTACTATATATGTATAAAAATTTTGATCTAATTCGCAATGCTCCTTCCTCATCAAATTTACAAAAATTGCATTTTTTTACAAATTTGATAAGGAATGAACATTGAAAATTAAACCAAAATTTTTATATATGCTAACAAAATGCTAATGAATATTTGTGCAAAAATTGATTTAGATCTACTAACTGGTTTAAAAGTTATGTCTTTAAAACTGTAACAAAATAAAGTCATTTTCGTTGCAAAAATTATGATAAACTATCAATTTTTCGTTGTTTTCTTCGAAAAAATACAAATTTTTATTTTATAATAACTTTTGTAGCGAAAATGAATATATTTTGTTACAGTTTTAACTTTTAGCTCGGACTGTATAGCCAAAACATCCTTAATATATTTAGACAATATATAATAATAAACGGAAGATTGTATTGTAATTGTCATACGACACATTAAATGCTTGTGTATCATAAATCTCACGCAATTACTACAAATTGTTTAATATAAATTTTTCTCTATACTTTGAAAAATTGATAGAGAATTCGTTTGTGCCATGAATTTTTCGTTACGCATTACAGGAACGTTAAAAGTTTTACGAAGCAAGCCTAGCAAACTGCTTCGTAAATCTTCCACGTTGCATTATACCGTAGGACCAGTGTCTTCGACCCTTTATAAGAGGCTCGTATATCGTTCCCAACGTAGCAGAATCGATGAAGGCGAAAGCGCAGGGTACCAGGTATTACGAGCAGCGCATGATTTATTAATTATACGCGTCCGTAGGAAAGTACCGACATTATACTGGTCTTATACTCAAATTCATTTGAGATTAAACGAAATGGCATGGGCGCATCTATTTTTCAGTACAGAGAATCACCGATTACAGACCGAGGGAAAGTGGGACGATCGGTATGATATAAACAATTTGTTGCCGACTCGAGCAAGGACCTCCGGCATCGTGTAAGGGAGAATCGGCGTTAAATTCCTGGGAAATTTACGAGCATTTCGTAGCGGGCCATTAATAACGTCGTAACTGCCGGAATCCGGAGTTTTAGTTTGGGTATGTAAGGCGTGTCCGATAAATATTTGAACGCTACGCGCGGCCCGCTACAACATTCGCGAAGGCAGATATCGAAACTAGAGAAACTCCAATCGTTTCCACCCCCGGACAGGTTGCACCGTCTTCCTACCCTACTCCTTGTCCCGTTCTAAAGCCACCGTGAGAATCCATTTAAATGGCTAACGATCGTACCGCCACGAGAAAAGACTCATTCCAGTATTAAGCCACGTATACATGTTTAAGTCTCGCTCTATGTTCGCTGCAAGGAAAATAATAGCGACCTCGTCGTTGCTCTCGCTTCACCAACAGAATTCAAAAGAAAGCGAAAGAGGGATTACGAAAATTATTTGGCATTTAGTTTACATAAAAGACAATAGTCGCCATTCATTGGAACGAAAATTGATTAGTTCAAGAGGATAAAAAGGTTTGTATTATAATGGCAAAAACTTGATAAATTTTAATCGTTAATATAAACATAAAAATAAATTAAATAGGAAATCCTTTCATGTAGGCTATTTATACTGCATATTTACAATAATAAAAACTATTTTTATAGTTACAAAATATTAACTAAAATATGAAGCTGTTACAGCCCGAGTCATCTATATAAATCGTGGTTTTGCAGAGATTGCGAATGATCTATAATAGTTAATATTTAATTGAACGAAACGGCATTATGCTTCGGAAGTTATTCACTGTAGAATGAATTGGAATAAAAAAATCCGGTAAAACTTAATAAAATGGTACCAAAAAATACAAAAAAATTGAGTGCTTCTATCAATGTAAAATGTAAATAAATAATAGTATATGATTGATTGTAGTTAATTCTGTAAAAAATTTAATACTCTTTAATTTAAAAAATATATATTTCGTTATCTCTACAAAACCACAGATTTACACTGCGCAAAGTGTCAGTCTTCAGCATATGTTAATATTTTTATATGTTAATATTTTTAACTTTAAAAATAATTTTTTATTATTAAGATATATTATTAATATTTAGTTTAAATAGTCCGCAAAAGAATTTCACATTCAATTTATTCCTATACTTATACTGACAATGAATCAAAATTTATCGAGTTTTCCGTCACACATGTTAAATCTTTCCACACTTCTTAATTAAAACACAATTTATAGAAATTGAAATATGTAGAAAAAATTGCAATACAGGTTTCAAGAACTACAAGAATGTTTTTAAGATATTATGCAAGATGTTATGGAGTTTTACATTTCTCTTCTACGCTTGCAGCTTTTAACTGAAAGAGCTTTTGTATTACGCATGCATTGTTTGCAAACATAGTACCTCATTTAAATAGGTCAAAGAATGCAATGAATTCAAAATGTTTGCGGTAGTTTAGGCTATATCAATAAAAATGCGTTGAAAGCGATCTTCCACTCGCGCGCCCGTGATTCACGTAACAGCGTGCGGAATTATTTACAATGTAATCCCGCATTATTCCCGGTAAGCGTCGGGGATCGCGTAAAACAGCGTAATGCGGATTAATGTTATGCGCGTGGCCGGTTTAATGCTAGGCGCCACACTCGTTACGTATTCTTGCAACAACGACTAGAGCCCACCGAGTAAACTCGTGTGGTAAACCACGTCTCAGATTTGTACAAGCGATTCTCTATAGCCGTCTGGTTGTTGCCTGCAGGATAAATTGCACGGCGGTAGAAGAAATATCGTAGGAAACTGCCTTGAAAGAAGTTATTTATCCTTGTTTCATAATAAAAGATAAGTTGAACGATATAAAGTCACGGTACAGCACGTTTCGTGAGGTTTGTCTTCAAAAAACTCAAGATCATATTCTCTGATAAATTTTGCGACAATACTATTGTGAAAAATGCAGTTGGTCATCTTCTTTTATCATTATTTACAGAAATTTACAGAAATTTACAGAAATTTACAGAAATTTTAAATATTCTAATTAAATATTCACAATTACAAAATTGTATTAAGTTTATTTTATATTTAAAAATTTTTTAAATTTTATTTGAAAATTTAATGAAGAACCATGTTTTATTACTATTTGTACATCGCAAGATATGATTGAGTGAAATATCCAATTTTAACTAAAATAAACTCATATTTGCTTATAATCGATATTTCGTGGTTTCATGTTCTTAACTCTTCACAAAATTTACGAGAATGTATTGCATGAATAATTTTGTTTAACGTCTATTTTCTGAAGATAAATGTTTCTAGGTGTTATAAGGAAACGGTTCACGGTACTATCGATTTTCTAATCAATAATCTATTCGAGCTAGCCTAAAGGGACCCCATCATTATACCATTTATTCTCCTACGTAAAGCACCACGCTCCTTCGATAGATACAACAGCACACTCTCGACCGAATCTTGGGTCGTATCTTCGATCGTACCTGCGCTCTAAAAGCCACGCGAGCAAATCGAGTGTCACCCATTTACGGGCTGCAGCCCTGTGGAAACGCTTAATTTACCGCTGGTGCGATCCTGAACGTTCGAGTGGTCTGGCAGTACCGATAAATTACCGACTCGCGATTTGTCGCGCGTTCGAGAGGGAGCCGGTCCTACGATAAGATACAGAAAAAGTAAAAGAATGTAGACGCGACTAATACGAGAAACATACGCGTCGAGAGCTGTCATCTTTATAGAATAAAAAAAGTTACTCGTTTAACTCGTTCCTTAAATGAATGCAAGTTTTAAAGAATAATAAAATATTCAAGGGATGAGTCCCATTTTCTACTTTACGATTAGAACTTATTGATTACTGAGCTCTTATTGATTATTATTCTCAGAAATGTTTCAATATACACATTATTCAGGAATAAATGTATTAACTAATCTTATATCATCAAATCGTCTACTTTCTCTTTCCAAGCGTCTGCGGACTTCGATTGCAGACTCGCATTGATAAGGAAAGCAAAAATGTAGTTAATTGCGGTAGTGTCGTTCCTGTTTTTCCGACAGCGGTTCATTGCACGCGTGTTCCTATTTCGTACGAAAATTCGAGAAAGGATCGGCAGTTTCGGGTTGCGAGACACACCGACAGGTAATTACTACTGGCTAATTACTACGGCACACTTTAATTAATGCGGTATTTCGTTCTGCGCTACCGATACGACACGCGATTAAACGCACGGCTTACTACGAATGAATAAGTAACGTGAAGCGTATCATCTAACAAATTGGTTATTGCATGCTCGGCATAACGGGCGTATCAAATACGTATTTGTTAAAATGTAGGCGATTTTTGTAAGTTTCATAGCTTTCGTACGAATTTCATAAACGTCTTTAGAAATTTGAGAGAGAGAGAAAGAGACATTTATTAATATTCTAGGACAAGTTCTTTTTACGAACATCAAAATAAAAAACAGTAAGAGAATAATATGAAATAATACAAAATAAAGCAAAAATAGAAAAATAAAATAGTAAAAATAAAAACTATGAAAAAAAGAATCGGAAAATAAAGAACAAGATAAAAGAGAGAGAGAGAGAGAGAGAGAGATATGGACCATATGAAATAAGATATCTGAAGTAAAAACCAGCTAGTAAAGTTGCTCGCTTGGCGAACGAGGGCAGAGCCTTTGATCCTTTTCGTTGGTTGCAATTTAAAGGCGAAGAAGCAATTGGTAGCACAGGACTGGTTCGCTCTTATCACGAGAAGCACTCTCCTATCGATCATATATAACCGCGCATATCTGGTCAGCGACCACTTTCAACGATCAACTTGTCCGGGGCAGAAAAAATTGCGTTCGTTTCGAAAGGCAGACGTAATTTACCTCCTAATTACTCATTTCGTATTTTATCGTTATTTGAAATTATTTGCCTTTGACTTGATGCGAATATATATTTGATTTATATACATTCGAACATACTAACTGCATTTGGAAAAGTGTCGATACGTGGGGGATGACTTTATCTCGCGTATAATTTGCAATTGACTTCTCCCGGCGGAAATTTAATTTGTGGTCTAATTAAAACCCAGTTTAGCGTGGAAAACGAACGAGCAAAACTAATGTAAGGCGATTAGACCGATAACACGGTAAATAAACGCCCCTGTGTAGCGAACACATCTCTCTTCATGTACACTTACGTTGCGAGATATCGGCCCTACGACGTTGCGTTTGTCCGCGTGTATTGCGTCCGCTCTAATTGCTTATAGCCGTTCAATTCCCTACAGTAAATACCCAGATAATTAAGCCTCGCAGTCAAACAAGATATTTCCGATAATGATCCACGGCTTTTAGCAATATTTCCCATAAAAGTAGAAATTAAGACAAAATTAATACGGAAATTAATAAAATTTAAACTACACACATTTTGATTATAAAAGATCCTGATAAAGTATTTTGTTTAAAAACATCTATTATTCGTTATAAATTGTATATTGTGTATATAGAATACAGTAAAAATGAGTCGAATAAAAAGTAATAGATCGTTAAAAAATTATTGGTTTCAGATACCGACAAAGTTATATTTGCTCCAAATCGATTTCGTCTGATATTTCCAGCTGGTTTTTTCTCATCAATTTTTTCCCCGAAACAAGCGTCATCTCGTTACGATTCAACGTTAACGATATCAGTTATCAGTGGCCGCGGTATTCCTACGATTCTCGCAGATACGATTTCATTACGTTTAATACACTTTTATTCGCGACGGCCGATGGTTACGGTCGCGTTAACGCACGTATCACGCTCCCTCGGGTTTGGGAGGGCCGTCGTTCGGGAATTCAGCCAGCGCGGCGTGCGATCGCGTGCAAAAATCTTTCGCTCGATCGCGTGCCCGTACGTGCAACTAGCCGCTCCTGTCCAACTTTCCAGAAACTCGTCTCTGCATCGAGTGCAGCAAGAATGGGTGCAGTAACCGTACGTAGGGCATACCCCTTTGCGTGGATAGATTTCAGGATAGTGCAGAGACGCGCCCATTTCCGACGATATCGGTTAGGCAGCATCGTGGAAAATCGCATTTTTCGATCGTTTCTGTTGCGCACTTTAAAGATAGAAAGATAAGAGGAGGAATCGTGTTGTATCTTTAGTTGTACATTTGAAGAAGTTTTTTAAAGAATACTTAGTAATTTATTTCGTTCTGGAGATAAATCCATTTAAAACGTAGTTCTAAGAATAAAAACATCTAGTAAATCGTAATTTATTAAAATTATTATTAAATAAATATAATATAATATATAATTAAATAAATTCTGATCTTTGAAACAATAATTTAACTAATTAAAATGTGGATATAATCCAGTATCACACATTAATTTATTAGCAAATACTATTTAAATAATAATATTAAAATTCGAATATATTTTATATTATTTTCATATTATTGTTTTTACTAATTTAAGTTCGTGTTGTATCTTTAGTTGTACATTTGAACAAGTTTTTTTAAAGAATACTTAGTAATTTATTTTGTTCTGGAGATAAATCCATTTAAAATGTAGTTCTAAGAATAAAAAATCTAATAAATCGTGATTTATTAAAATTATTATTAAATAAATAATATTATATTAAATAAATATAATATATAATTAAATAAATTCTGATCTTTGAAACAATAATTTAACTAATTTAAATGTGGATATAATCCAGTATCACACATTGATTTATTAACAAATAATATTTAAATAATAATATTAAAATTCAAATATATTTTATATTATTTTCATATTATTTTTTTACCAATTTAAGTACATTTATACAATATGTATTATTATTTTTGGAAAGTACGAAAAATCAAATAAAATGACGAGTAGGATATAAAAGTTGACATTTTATGTAATTTGTTATTTTGATATGAGAGAAAGAGAGTTGTAGTAATATATTATATGTAGAGGGACTGGGAATTCTAATTCTTTCATTATTCAATATAGACAGACAATAATTATTACTTTTTAAATATTTTAATGACAATTGTGTTTATTACTGATTAATTAAACTGATTCTCCAAATAGTAGTGCTAATAGGCATATGTACACAACAAACAGTTCCTGATCGTGCGTCATTAGCAAAATTATTGGTTCATTAGGGATTCAATCATGTCCGCGGCTGAAGATGTAGGTCTTGTTTGACTCGAGACAATTCTGAAATAGAGAATGGGATATTTCTCTTCCGCGCGAAGACCGGTCAATTCTGCTCACAACTACTCGGTTGAATTTACGACGATACTGCAAGTTACAACCCGGCTCCAAGTTAGATAATGGTGGTATCGATATCGCAACGCTTAGCCACCACAATTGCTCATTAGATACGTGACCCGACGTCTATGACGTCTCCGGTGTCCGTGACGTTTGCAACGTCTATAATATCAACGACGTATATCGATCAAAGTACTGTGTTAGAACTGTTCTGTAGATAACGACTATGCCAGGACATCGTGCGTATTAATTATATGCATGAAAGGATCTTATGTGGATAAATATGTATATGTAAAATATATGTAAACTATATGTAGTATCATATATAGAAACGTCTTATATACGCAGCTGCTTCTGCTACTCAGCAGTCTCGTTAACGATCGAGCATAGTTGCTTTGGTATGCATATCCTATCGTGTTAACGTTTCATCAAGATCTAAAATATATTCTAGACTAGACTACGAAATGGTTTAAAATTGAATCTAAAATTGGTTGCCAATATTTTAGGGAAATCTATTTATCATATAAGCTACTATCACTTTGTGCCAAATTTTTACATACTGAAAAGAATAAAAAGGTGCTAAAATAAAAATAAATTCTACTTTTAATTTTAATAAAAAAAAATAATAATAATATGCATTGTGAAAAATGTCACGACTTATAACTTATATCATCTTTTTACGATTACTACTTTTGCAAATTCCTCCCAAGACGTAAAATTTTAAAAAGAAAAGGAATAATGAATTAATATAAGTTTTATTTCACAGTTATAAAACTAAGTTAAGACCATTAATTTAAGAAAACGCAAGTTTAATCTAAATTCTGAAACGGAAATTTATTTTACATTTTTATATTTTCACATTTTTATAAATTTTCTATTCACAAAATTTAAGGATAATTTTTTGAACGCAAAATTTTAACTAATATAATAAATTTATTCCCAATATTAAACGATCTCCAAAGTTATTAAAGAAAACATTTGAAGACAAATTTCATGCGTATTAATTTATATTTTTTATATTCTTACCTATTCGTGCAAATTCTAATATCATTCCCGCTTATTTGTTTTTACCCGTGCACCAATTAAGTTTGCGACTACGTGAATGCAACCGACTTATACGGGCCCTACGTGTTGATTATATCAGCGAGATTCCGAATCCACGTAGACTGGAATTTAATTAAGATATAATTTTCAGGGACAATGACGGTGCCTTTTCCTGCTCATAATTGCATGCAATCACATAAGGAAGAAAGTTTTTATATCCACATATTACTTTTATTACCATATATATATATATATAAATGGTAATAAAATATATATATATACATACATACATACATATATATATATTATGTGCCTTTCATCAATATTACTGGCCAATCTTACGTAACTGTCGTTGATTCTTTAAGTCAGAATGGACCTTTTAACGTTCTTAGCCACGTCCATTCTGACAGCTAGAAATTATCAAGAAGGAAAAAAATTATTCTTTTTATTGCCGGTTTTATTGTCAGCAAATGAGTGTAAAAAATTTTACGTCTTTTTCATGCGCAAAAGGTGAGAACACGATTTATCAGTAAAGTACTTAAAATATTTTATAAAATAACTTTATGTTTAATATTTTGTTCTTTGAATTACAAATCAGTTTCGATACATATATGTATATTATTGTGTAACATTTATGTTGCTGAAAAATTAATATCATGTTTTCTTCTCTTATCTATTTAATATAATGTCTTTTATTCAAGCTTGATTAAAACCTGATTAAAATATAAAATTCATTATTTTACATTATTTAACACGTATAATCGTGTAATTACTATTTATCAATATATGTAATATCTCATTATTAAACATGATCTCACATATTTTCTCTACGAAACAGGGTATAAATTAATTGGAAAACTATAAATTAAAATTTTAATTTTAAAGAAATTAATAAAAAATTACAGAATTAATTATGCTGCAGAATTAATTATATTAATACGTATATGTATTTAATATTTAAATGAGTGAGTGGAATCGATTCACGCGAGTTTAAACCCGTATAAGTGGAATTGGCTCACACGAGTCTGAAATGATTGTGGCGCAGA
The DNA here is from genome assembly GCA_003595255.1 of Solenopsis fugax. NCBI lineage: Eukaryota > Metazoa > Arthropoda > Insecta > Hymenoptera > Formicidae > Solenopsis > Solenopsis fugax. The sequence continues at coordinate 30,458 of QKQZ01012733.1, read as the reverse complement.
GAGTCGTGCGTTTGCTCTGTGCCGAAGATTCAAATCCCACTGATCAGAAACATCTGATTTTATTTGATCGCTACCTCTCGGAAGGCACTGGTAAACCATCGAGAGTATCTTGCCATGAAAACCCTTCTAAATTAGGCTATTCGGAACCGGCGTTTAAATTGTAAGTCTCGTATTTGTGTTAATTATAAAAAGCGCACACCACAGAAATACGTTGGAATTGTAACTGCCGATTTTTATCAGCGACCAAAAGGCTTATATATTCGCACGGTCCCATTTAGGCACGGCTCGTCGATTTTTTTTATGTATTTGGCATCGTGACATTTTACCGCGACGCTTGAAAGACATTGCAATTTTTATTCAAAAGTAAATTCTTTAAAAATGAATTTGTGTATACATATACCAACTATTATACATTTATATACAACCTTAATTATTAAAATAATTATATTAATTATACAATTTAAAAAATTAAAAATTATTAGACAATTAGTTAATTAACTAATTAACTGTATGTAGGCATTATAAATGCCCCTTAAGGGACAAATTGACTTTGCGTGTGTGTGCGTGTGTGTGTGTGTGTGTGTGTGTGTGTGTGTGTGTGTGTGTGTGTGTGTGTGTGTGTGTGTAATCATGTGAGTCTGGAAATTGGAAGATAAGTAAAATACGCTTTTCTGCATAAGAGATTTTGAAATCTTGGAATTGAGTGTACCGCTTTCAATCGGAACTTTCAAGGCACAATTGAAAAATCATATCAATAGATGTTATATAATAAATATGTTATTAGATTTTTTATTATGGTTTTAGTTTCTGAGAAATTTTAACTGAATGATTGTTCGACATATGAATTTTAACTTTTTAATTTAAGTTTTTCATTACACATCAAAGATATGCAGAGAGAAGTCTATATTATTTGTATACATTTCACAAAACATAAATGTGGACTATATCCTTTTCCGTTTTATATCACGATGGTCGAAAAGGATATATTTTGAAGATTTTTATTCCGATCAAAAGGATACGATCGAAAGAAAATGTCATAATGCTGGTTTCTAGCACAATCTTTTATGAGAATTTAAATTTTCATTCGCTGATATCGAGTAGGGCGCCGAATAAAAACGTGCGTCCTTATCGAAATGCGAACGAAGAATGTATATGCGTTTTTCATCGGAAATAAGCGGAGATGCGAAGGAGAAGAGAGAAGGAGGAAGGAAAAGAGAGAGATATGGGCCGAGTATGGCAAATTTTGCATAACCCGAAGATATGTCTCTCGTACGTCTTCTGGTGCATAATTCATGCATCGAAGTACATACTTCGAAGCAGAAGCGGCTCTTATAAGCCCGAGGCTTTCTCGAATTCTTAAGCTTTCCCGGGGAGTTGCGAGTTGTTACTGATCTCTCCTCGAACAGGAGCTACGCCATCGCGCTTCATCGGCTGACTATATTATCGACTCTAGTTTGACGCCCAAGCTGATTTCGTTCCGAGCACGACCTAAATTTCTTCTCGATGCCGCCGTGCGAGCGATGCTCTAGTGGATTTAGCATGTGCGACAAACTTATGCCATCTTAGGAACACAATTATGCAAATCTCTATAAAATTTGAATTTTTGCTTATCTCGCTATCCCACGTCGTAGATTTATCATGTCACATATAAATTTTGCATCAACGAAAAGGATAAATATACGTATAAGTGCAAAATTAAAAGCTGATTGAAACATATCCCACATAATAGGATATTATATAAGGTATATAAAAAGACAAATTTAGAATGTAAAGACAATAATTTTATAATAAATTTAAAATTTTGTTATAAAATAAAAAAACAGAAAAATAAATAAGAAATTTATGGATCAAAAAGGTTTTCAATAAATTAAGTATTATAGATTGAGCAGCTTTAAGAAGATCCTAAAGTAAATTATCGATATTTTTTATTAGAAAATATCTTTGAATTGGCTTCACGAAATTCCAAACTCTCTTACACAATTAAAGTACGCACGAAAAGGGCATAAAACAATTTTATGCTACACAGAAAGAAAAATTTTAGCTGCCATAGCTAAGGCTGTGTTAGCTGTCGTAACTATAAATTTATAAACTACAGCAAAACGATTTGCTGTTGTTCCTAATACATTAGTTAAAGTAGCAAAACATGCATGTCTATCAGAATCACATAAAAATAATTATCATAGCAACATAAAAATAGTTATCGGAACTAACCGATATGTCATACGTAGGTAATATACTTGGTAGCTAATTAATGTAATTAGAATAACTTTTAGCTACAGAGTATATTTTGGATATAGCAAATATTTTCTGTAGCTAAATTCGTGTATCAGGTAGCTAAACTCTTTCAACTAAATATGTATAGGTATCACAGATATAAGATATTAGCTGTCCATATATTACAACGTAATTTAGTTACCATACGCAGTTTTTAGCTACGACAGCTACTTTTTTTCCGTGTAATAATGAAACGAATAAAAATTTTTTTTATTAAAAAATGTCTTATTAATTTAAAATCTTCTTTGGCCTCTTTATTTTTTGTGCGTACTTTAATCGTGTAAAAGAATTTGGAATTCTATAAAACCAATTTAAAAATATTTTCTAATAAAAAATGTCGATAATCTTGCTTTAAGATTCCCTTAAATTCTTATATCTCAAAAAAACTATTATTTAAAATAAAAATTTACATGTACAATAAATATTTTTCTTAACTTTTTTTTTTCTTATTGTGATATTTTGATTTGCGAATCTCGAGACATTCTGCAGTATATATTACATAATATTATTTAATAATACAATTATATATCTATTATTTTCACAGTGTAATTTTCTAAATTTGACATTCCTAAAATTGCATAAATGTCTACGAGTTAAATAAAGAGGTATAGGCGTAATTCCATCTTACGGAAGCTACAATAAGTATAAAAAGATCGGGGTGTAGACTTTATGGATACGAGGCAGTATATGCATGTCATCGATGGTGGGAGTGCATCGAGAATCAGGTTTTGCATAACTCGAAGATACGTCTCCCTCGTCGCCTGGTCCATAATTCATATGGTGTACATACTTCGGGACGCTCTTATAAGCTCGCGGGGTGTAAGCTTCTCCCGCGCGAGTTCTTCGATTCTTAAGCTTCTCACGAAGTTACGGGTAGTTACTGATCTCTTCCCCGTCTCTCTGTTCCATGCCGCGCGCGCGAGAGAGAGTTGCTCGAGGCGGGCACTGTTGTGGCCGACTACATTATCAACTCCAGTTTGACAGTTGGGCTGATAGTTTCAAGTAAGTATGTGCTCGACTCGGACTCGCGGTTGAACTGCAGCTGCTGCTTCTGCTGTTGCTGCTGCTGCTGGTGGTATCGGGAGGGAGAGAAGATATATATGTCAATTCGGAACATGAAACAAACCGACGGTTTCGCTGGACTGCTGTAGCTACGATCGACAGATGCGTGTACGTTCCTCCGTATCAGAATATATACATACGATCGGCACAGCTATGCAATCAATGGTGAACCACACAACTCAATGTCGGTCTCGTGTTTGTTTCGTGCGCGAGTAATTGTGACAGTCGGTATGCACGAACTTTGGAGTGTTAATGCCGCCGCGCCGCGCCGGTATAATTCAAGACTGAGATTCGTGCTTGCCTCGTCATGTATATACTAAGGTCTCTTAATACATGTCACGAAACAACGAGTGAAAAGGGTATACATTACAAACTATTATTTGGAAATATTATTCAGATGTACAGAAATCGTTTGACAAAGGCAATCGAGAGGAAATTAATCGAACAGAGTACTACTAACAATAAGCCACTATGACGTCTATTGAATCGAAATTATATTAAAAGCCAAGGTACGTAAGAAAAGTCAGATATTAAACAAGAAGCAGACTTTCCGCAAAATTTAACGTCTTAATAATTTTTTGATGGAAAAAATAAAAGATTCCTTCCTTTATTCTTGTATTCTTTTTTTTAGTTTAATTGAATATACTGACGCAATCTCGCTAAGGGGATCCATTGAAAATTACGCGTGCAATCAATCAGTTACAATCGTCACAAATGATCGCTCGACGAAGTCATCGCGCCCGATACAAGCGGATTATCGAGTTCGCTCGCGGTGGAAAATACGCGGTACGCCGCAATACCCGGCCGTAATTTACCGTTTTCATGTTTTCCGATAGTCATCGTAAACCTGTCAACCGTGTGCCAAGTTTCTACCGAGCGCTCCCCATAATTTTTCACGGAATTCGTAATTACCGGCATGATAACGGCTTTTATCTTAACAACTTCCGAGCCGGACGACAGAGCGAGAACTTCTCAAAAAATATATTCTCTGATAACCGTGTAAAAGTGTAACAGCGATGCGATAATCCGCTTTCCTAGGCGGCCAAGCGTTAAAGCATATATTACGATTAAATCTTAATACGTGTTGCGGACGTATAATTGCTAATCAACGCTGCTGCACAATAACAAAAACGTATATCTGTTTACGTCACTTTTCAGAATGAATTAATGCGCGCGTAATTTAATGTACTGTTTCAGTTTCCCTGCGCGGAGTAATTACCGCGTTTAGTTAACACTCCTGACATAACGAGGCGTAATGTAAAATTATCATCTCCCGCGACGATCCTGCTCCTGATTGAAAATCACTCTGATATCAGAGATACTTAAACACCCCGCCTAAGCAAATTAGCTCGAAATCCCAGTGGAACCAAGGTTATCGTAACTTCCCGCGAACTATATTCCCAGGTGAAGGAAAGTTGCTTATCACACAGCCGACTCGATCGAGGTGCACGACGCTCCATTATTTCTATCGTAACAAGCCGCGCTATCAAGATTTCCCTAATCCTCTTTAAACATCAACGGTATTAAATGTGATTAATTATCTTGACATCCATGTGAAAGCAAACGAGTATAAAGCCGGATAAAAAATCGCCCGTGTACGGTCTTAATGGCGCTGCTAAGCGCACGAAATCCAGGTAATTAAAACTAGTGTTTATTAAAGTCCAAATGAGAATAAAATGGTATTTTACGCGTTTTTGCAAGTGTAACTACATTTAAAGTAGTCGCGCACTTTTGGCTATTCTTAATCTCTTTGCGTATTTTCTTCGGTAAAGTACAACTTGCTTGCTCCTTGCTCGCGTTGACCACATAAAACTAATTTTTTCTTTACTCTGTTTTCCGTAGTTTAGGCAACGACAGTAATTTGTTATCTAAATGAAATTTCAAACATATTTGCATAATTAAGCGGCTCAACAATTTTATTATTTTAACAGAACGCCCCAATTTGGGATCACTTTATCTTAGTTTACGTTTTATTAACTTTGGCTGAAAGTTTTCTTGCACAATGGATCTGTATATTTTATCCCTTTTCACACATCTTTTTCGCACATAATTGAAAAACAAAACTTTCAAGGTAACAACAGATATCTACACAGAAAAAAAATTAGTATCAAATCAACAATTCATTGTTCCATATATAAGCAAGAATATAAAATCTCCTTGGAAGTATTTATAATCTCAAAGAGACATAATTTGCTAACATAAAGAAATTTTGTTTCTTCATGTAAGCAAATTATGTCTGATCAAGATTATCAAATTCTTCCAAGAAGATTTTGTATTCTTGCTTATATATGAAACAATGAATTCTTGATTTAATAGTCATTTTTTTCTGTGAATCTTTAAAAAAATCGATTGTATATATATCGATAAGACATTTTTCTTTTCCCCCAAAGTGAAAAATATTTTTTATCTACTCTCCGTCGCGTTGCATGCGGCAGTAACGAAAATTTCCAGCGATAACATTGAGGATTGGAAATTAGATTGGACCGGGGCGTTTAAAAAGATAATAATGACGGCTGGGGCCTCGGAGCGAAAACGTTGAAGCGGCAGAAATGGGGCGAGGAAATCGTCCGGTATTCTTCGAATTGTTCAAGATTACGTTCTGCAGCTCGTGCAGTTTCTACGGCTCCGTGGGCTTGATAAATGCTCGGGAAAAAAGGGCGACGCGCCGGGATCTTTAATTTTTCACGAGGGAGGACCGGATTGCGCTGAATACAGTGGCCGAGTGGGGCTCGACAGGGTGCAAAGAAACGCGTCGATTTCTGTATAAATCTCGTTAATGATCGAGCATCGATTTCGCGCCAGCTTGCAACGTCGACAATGCGACGCGATGATTTATCGGTCGCATTGATATCTTCCCCGTCAGGAATGACTTTGGCAGCGCGACTTACGAACGGCAGTAATTCCAACAGCTTATAGAATAGCGTTAATGAATTTTTAAAGAAAACGTAATCGTCTGAATAGAGAGAGAGAGGGAGAAGTTAATCCAAAGTGCGAAAATATCGGATTCAACCGTGATTCAAAATAACACTAACGATTTCTCGATGCGCAAAATTTTCCGACGTGCGCAACAAATTAATTCGTGCAATATTCATCTCAATTCTTCGCGCAATTTATCACGTTTTCCGCGTTGCCGCCCGTGAGAACGAATAACGACGACGACGCACGGGAAGAAGAACGCCCAGCGAAAAGTCGACGAGCGGGTAGAATAAAAAAATTCGAGATAAAATGCCTTAAAGTCCGCCGGGTCCGGCGGTAAGGGAGCGTAGAAAATAATGGAACAGAAGGTGCCCGCGGTCCAATCGAAACAACAATTTACCAGCGGCCACTTTTATCTATAATAGCGCCGGACGGAAACGCCGATGGAACGTAGAAGAAGGTAGTTCTATCGGCGTGCCCCGACCCCGACGCCGACGGTCGGAGATTCCCCGGATTTCCGGTACAAACGGATGAACGACACAGAATTACTCGGGGGCTACCCTCCTAAACAGGGGAGAACAGGCTGCGAGAGATTGACGATGTCGAGAAACAGGGCGGTGGCCGTCTCGCGTACTTTCAGAGTATTTGCTTTCGAATCAGCTCTGGTGCGCATGCAGGGAGAAATAGGGCTACGAGGGCACACGTGTGTATACGTAGATCACGTCCGCGACGTTTGGGATCGAGAACGAGGAACGACGGTAGTAAAACAAGCCGGTGTCGCTGCTAGGAAACACAGTGGACGATGGGACGACGACCATACAGCAGGAGAGAAATAGACATCATAGAAGGCGGGCCTCGTTTAACCGAACGGGGGCGTTGGACGACAGCCAAGCGGGTATCATACAAACGTTAGCTACCCTTTTGAACGTCAGTTATGAGTCTTTCGAAATGCATCAAAGCTACACAATGGCTTCACCTTTTCTCTCTTTCCCTGTCCTTTATAATACGCGCGACCGAAAACTAAAGGAAAATGTTGGACAAGCATGTCCTCGTATTTCGTAACTCCTCTTCATCTTTCTCCGCTCTTTCCTCGATTTCTTATCTGTTCTATTCTCTTCCGCGAGTCACTTCCGCCGCTTTTCCAAGAAAAAACTCAGTTGTTCCCAGTTGTGCCCGACTTTCTTTTGTCTTTTGCTATATATATATAATTTAAAGCATGACTTTTAAGGTTAAAAATTTACGAATGCTCGAGCAAAGTAAAATTAAGATTTTTACGTTCGTACACTCTGTCAGCAAGCAAAGATTATATTATGTACAGAAAAGTGTTCAAAAGTGAGAATCTGTGAAGAATATTAATCGTATTTTATCAAGCAACACAAAATCAAATTTTTAGTAACTCACATTACTGTAAATATGTGAATCATTACAGAGGGTCTAGAGAAAGAAAACAAAATACTAAATGTGTAATAAGTGATAATTATATACAAATTTTCATTCTTTCTCGAAATAATGATGATTTTATGACGGCGAATCGAAGGGATTTATGTCATTCTACTAAATCTCATGATCGAGCCGTTAAAGTTTTACGACGGTGCGTGTTACGCTTATGGGGCGTCCGTGAGCGCGGACAGAATCGAACGGCGAAATTCGCTCTAATAGATTCCATTACGCGTCTCTTTCGGCGTTTGATTCGATTTCGCAAATTTATTTTCGGTGGCGCGGACGAACACGATAGCACGAGGCACGTCCAGCTCGTTAAGCGCGGCGATATTTTCGATTCTCTCGCTTCCTGGTCGCGTTTCGGACCAGTCGCCAAACCCGCCTCCACCAATTTCCTGACTCGTGATACATTTGGGACATCAGGAAACAGTTATGAAACTATGTGCCGGCTTATCAAGTCCACGCTTTGCCGCGTTTAACCTGCGGATTGCAACCTGCAATTTTCTAAGTCATCAATTATTTTGACGACGAAAGCATGCAACTGATGAAATTTGCAGACAGAATCTATACCGATGAGTCTGTACCAGTGAAAAACAGAACACTAATCGGGACGAACAAGAATAATAAGTTTCGTAATACACAGAATTTAAAAGTTTGAAGCTGGGGTCCCATAAATTGAACACACGTTATTCAAACTCAAGTGGGAATAGACTACATTACACCAATATTGAATCTTGGCGAAGTACCGATTTTGCAACGAAAAATAGATTTCATATTTCAGTACTGAATCGGCATTAAAGTAACAATGTTATGCTAATCCAATATATGGATCGGTATTGCATAGTAGTACTGATCTAGTATACTGCAGGATTTTCAGTTGAATCCCTACTGAAATTGACAAAAGGAATATGTCTAACATCAGTACTGAACCAGTATATTGCCAATAGATTTTCAGTATCATGTCTGTATTGAAATTGTTTTCTAACGGGAAGTAGTGTAGGAAACCGCCAGCAAAAAAAGTGTGCTAAACTTTCTTGCGTAAGAAGAATACCATGCAGTGAATTATAAGTAGTGCAACTGCGCGATAAGGCTCGCGTCGAACCGCCCGACACCTTTTTCGTATTAGAGAATTCTTACATCTCAGAGTCTCTAGACTAGAAAACCGTTGCAATATTGAGAATCAGTATCGATTTTTAATATTGCAACAGTAACGCTATACCAAAAATTGATGCTAATTCTCTATTGTAATAAATATTGAAATTAATTCTTAATACTATAATATAACAATAATAATATTGTAAATATTATTATTGTTATATTATAAAGAATCAATTTCAATATTTGTTACAATAAAGAATTAGCATCAATTTTTGATATAGCGTTACTGTTACGATATTAAAAATCAATATTGATATTTGATACCGTTGCAATAGAGAGAATTGGAATCTCTAAATCTTGTAGAGTGAAAAATCGCTCGAAAATTGTACAAGCTCAATTTCCACTCTATAGGAGTGAATTTTCATTCTCTGTAAGACTAAATTTTTACTGTTATTAAAGTGACAAATCACTCGAAAATTGCACAAGCTCAATTTGTACTCTTTCCGAGTGACGCTTCACTCTACGAAATTGAGAGAGTATCGATTTTTTGTAGTATGACACATTGTAATCCTGCATAGTAATAGTACTACATTTCAAGTCTTGGCCTATTGCTATCACCCCAATATCATTCAAGTATTGGTATCTAGTATCGGTACTTAATACTAAAGGTTGATACCGAGCCAATATCTCACGAGTATTTAATTCCCTTGAAACGTGAGAATGAAAAGGTGACAATTTCTGTAATTTATAGCGTTCTTTCTGTAAGACGCCAACGCTACAATGCAACCAATCAAACTTGCCACAGATAAAAATAAAAATACAATTTCTTTGATGTTAAAAAAAAATTGTAGTCAGCAGTCGCGGCATAGCAAAGCTTTATGCCGAAAATCTATCGGCTTTTAGGAACGATTGATTTCTTGGAAATCAAACGCTCTTCGCACTCCACACAAAAATTTCCCATTTAACTCTCTTTCCGTTCTCTCTTTTTTTTCTCCGACTGTCGACCGTACAGGATGTACGTTCCACATTTTCTTTTTTTTTTTTAGCTAGCGGGCGTATGTCGATATCGGGAACGTGAATGGCACTGCGTTTCAAAGACCTGTGAAAAAAAACGAAAGCTCAACCCGGTGAACGACGATTAACGAGCCGTTCTGTCGAATACAATCACTGTAAGAGGGTTTTCTATAGAAAACGCGACTGTGTAACGTCGCGCCGTCTGATTTGTCTATATCTCGGATCGATGGATTTTTTCCAGTATTCGAATGTGAGCGACTTTTGCATGCGGATTGTGGCGATGTCATTATCAAGCGTAACGAGAAATGCATTCAGTTGCAATAAGCGTTAGTTCGTTTTTTTTTATTTAATCGTATCAATCAATATAAACGATAAAAAAGAAACATTTTCATATAAATTTCAAAGAAACAATGGTTGTGTTTTTATCAGTATAAAATAATGAGAGTTAAAATAAATTTTATATGTAAAATATATGGACAGAGTTATATATAAGTTCTAATAGAAAGAGAATAATTTCATATTTTTTTATTTTTTTTAATGTATATATATATATATACAATCTGTATTTACATGTAAATATAATAAAATATCGAGAGGAAAAAAAGCTGAAAAATTTGAAATTTTTTGTACATTTTTATTCTTATTTTTTAAAAACTTCGAATTTTCTGCATTAAATATTCTATTATTTAAGCTTTATTTCATGAAAACCATTTAAAATTAATCAAAATTAAAAAGCTTTGTATCTTTTGATAAAGAAATAGTTAAAATTATTCTATCAACCGCTTATATTAATTTTTTATAATTTCGTAAATGCAGCGGATAAAATACATCATTTTCTTCAATGAATATGCACATACATTGCAATTGTTATTATATGCTGATACGAAAATACGTAACAAAGAGAACGAATCATTGGCATGCTGCCAGATTTAGGGGAGATGGTAGGGAGAGAAAAGTTAACGAGACGATAATTAAATTTCCATCACAAAAGAGAAACGTCGCTCGAAATACGTTACACTTCTCTCGCGAACACGGATTCGTGCTTGGCGAATCTTCGACAGAGGGTTAGCGATGTGGCCACAAAGGTGGGAGGGTGGATGGAGAGGAAGGGCTTTGCAGGTCGGTACCTGGTGCCAAGTAGCGCATACGTACACCGACTACTAACGACAATCTGCTTTGAACCGGAGCTGTAACTTCTCGCGCGCAAAGCACGCCCTCCGAGGCCGGTAGTCTGGCGACATATGGCGTTCACCAAGAATGCCTGGATTTCCACGACCTGTGTGATATAATCGCCCCCGCTCGACTACACGCTGCAAATACAAAGCAGCTGCATTTGCGCGGATAACTTCGACATCGTAATGTTCGCCCGTCGCGACATCCTTTATTGTGAGTCGCGCTATCGCCATGAGAAAGCTCCGAAGTAAAAATTGGCAAGCAATTGTCAGTTTGAGTTTTATCGATGTGTTTGGATACAATGGATGTTACTTTCTGTGCTTTCAAATGTTCCAGAATATCACAAAATTCGTTTCTATTTTTTGCTGATGGGACACGTTGCGCTTTTACTTTTTAGTATAAAATTAAATATATTTCATTGTTTTATGAAAAATAAATGAAAATATAAATTACGTGATAGTTCATGATTTAAATATGTGCTGTAACATTACGATATTGCCAATCATCTCGCTGGCTAAATTAAATGCCTGTACTGTTAATATTGACTATGAGATCCGCAATAAACGTAATAAACGTTCTCTCGTGGTTGTTTACGTAATCATGTTCACGTATCGAAAGTAATTAGTTCAAATTGGGTTACATTTGGCAATTCTAAACTGCAAGTATGCGCAATAATGAGTTCGAAACTGAAATGTCAAAGGGATCTTGCAATTTTATTCGGCAATAAATCGGCTGAGTTACCTCGAATTGCTTAATGTATCGTGAAGCTTAATGACAATAATTTGTACGTGTTTCCAGTTATCAATTTTTAACAACGCGCGATTCAATTGCGCGAAACGCGCCGCGTGTTCGTGCGGAAAATAAACGCGCGGGAATTATATCGAGTTCCGATCGCAGAGATAAAAGATTTGTCGTTATCTCATTGCCCTTACGTGACTCGAAGGCACGGAAACGATCGCTGAAACGTAAAATCCCGAGGCAACACGACGCGAGAGAAACGAGACTACTACTCGAGATCGCCCCCTTGAAAGTACCTCGTTTCCTTTGTAAATGGATTAGGTCACTATTGTCCAGGTCCTCGAAGATAATCCTATGCATGCCGTGTCGTGATCCAGCAGTCACAGCCAGAGAATAAATCTCTCTCCACTCTAAATGCTAATGAGCCTCGCGTGAGCGATACTTTTACATCGTTTTGGTAAACCGATGAGACGGGATAGCAACTGCGACGCATTACGTTCTTCACTATCATATAAAAGGTACTCTCCGAGCAAATATTGAGCGACATAAATAATTCACTTTGCCCAAAAAGTCCTTTCTCCCTCGAAAATTTGACAATGCACATGGTTCAAGCTATGATAATCGTGAAATATGAAGCTTAACAGTGAAGCTCACTCTTTGTTTATGTAAAGTCGTAATTTATTGCCGTGACAAACCATCTGTCCGTAATCTATATTAATTATAACACTTATAGTTACGACAATTAACGTGGATTACAGAGATTTATAGAAACTCGTTTCACTCGATTAAACTTGAAATTAAATGTATATTGATATTGTCAATAGTCTTTACTACAGATATAAAGCATGAAGATGATTGGAATTTTGCCCGAGGATATTCTATGTAACTTGTCCCAATTTCTTTCGCAGCGATGTACGCACAACGTCTTCGTCGAGCATACATTATTTAATATCGATCCGAGCCTCGCGCTTAAACTTCTTGTTTGTCAGAAACGGCGACGACACGCCGGAACTGCGTAAAACTTATTACATCGCCTCGTAATTGGCAGGTATATAGATGTTTCGCGCCGGCGAAAATACTTAATTGTTTGCGAACTCGTGTAGCGTAACATTTGCATAACAACGTTAAGCTTATTATGCTCGGAGCAAATCATCGGTTCATCAAAATCGAATCTTAAACGAGTCTGCGCTCTTCATACGAGTTGTCGCTCTAGTATAGTTTCTCGATAGAGATATCGGCATAATCTTAGGAGATTACAAGCTCCATTCACTACCTACATAATTCTCCGAGATCTCGATCAATCCACGAGTACGTGACTCAGTGGCTAGTTTCAATTTGCTGCACGCAGTCTCAGGATTGAGAATATTAATTAATTACTTGATGATAGCGTACTTGCGTGCATTTTATAGAAAAAATTATAGATGTTTCTTCCAAGTTTAATATTCAACATTTTCATAAGGTGGTCTCAAAAGATAGAGAAAAAATTTCGTTATCTGATAAAAGTTATTAGATAAAAGCTTGTAAATTATACAAGAAACTGAATAATTAAAAACTCTTTTATAATCATTAGCTGGTATTTTAATGGAATACTAAATAATTAGAAATGAGATTCCACTCTTGGAAAAAAAACTGATAAAGTGTTTCAATAAACTGATAGAATAACTTTTTTTAAGAGCACAAAAAAATCTCTTGGTTTCTGTCAATTAAGTTTCGTTTCTTTAGAAGTAAAAATTTAAATTATGAAAAAAGAATATTGATTGTGCAACCTAGTAGGATGAATTGCTCGAATCATACAATCAAAATTTCCGTTAAACAATTGTCGCAAACAAAGACAAACGTGAATCGAAATAATTTAGAGACACAAATGATGCCGAAGGTTATAATCATAGAAACGATAGTGGTGAAGGATGCAATGCCAAATTTGTATCGTACTATAACGTACGTCTACGCTTGCGGATAGTATAGTGCCAAGTCATGAAAGGTGCAATCTGCGATCCATATCCCTTTCAGTCGCGGGCATTAACGCGCTGTCCGCCTTCTGATCCTCGCTCACAGATTGAAACCGTGAGTGGAATGTCGGCGTAAACCAGAAATAGTTACTGCCACAAATACTACCAACTAACCGCGCCGCGACGACGGCCACTCCGACGGCAACCTACCCACCGCGAAGTTTCGTAGCATTTGCGGCCACAACACACTAATGCGCTTAATTATTACTGCATGCAAATAGGACGGATATCAGATTTCTTGGCAAAATCAGGAGTCTCAAGTTTATGTATCGAAATCGCGACGGCAGTTTTAAATAGAAAGTTATATGCATGTTTTCAGTATAATTAAAGACATTTTTTTTAAAAAACGTGTAAAAATCATACAAAAAACTGAATAATTAAAAACTTCTTTATAGTCATTAGAATGTATTTTAATAGAATACGAAATAATTAGAAATGAAAGAATCTCTTGGTTTCCGTCGGTTGAGTTTCTTTTCTTTAGAGGTTAAAAAAATCTGCGTTCTACATCGTTGCACTTATTACAGAGAGGAAAATATGTCGGAAAATTGTTTTGCGCGAAAGCTAGTCTCTGAAAGACTTGATACGGGATTAAAAGGCGTTTTAACGAGGTCGTCATCGTGCGGCACGCCCAAGCTGCAAACACCTGCGAAGCGTGCTTCGCCTTCTGGGCGGGCCATACACAACCATTTGCAACTGCATGAAAATTGCAAGATACGGCGAAAATTGCTTCGTGCCCTCGCTCGAACGCCTTCACCCACATCTCGGTATTTACGAGTTTACGGCTTGTGCACTGCGCCGTGAACGCGAATTGAGGGCGGCTGAATCGAGACCCCCCTAAGACATTGATGATCGATACGATACTGAAGAAGAGACATGCTTTTTTAACACGCTACTTTCCTCGAAGTATTCGAGCGAGAATACCGTTCTGCACTTTACACGAAGACATCTTCAAATGTCCGACTGTAGGGAAATCCAGTGAAAATAACAAGAAAATAAAGTTGAATAAAACGCGGATAATCGATGAGAAAGAATTTGGTATTCAGAAAATTACGGAGAGAACTTTTAAGTCGCTGGCTTTGCAAGAATCCACAGTTTTCTAGTAATATAAATTGCGAATACAGTAGTATAAAAAAAAAACAATTCGCTTCGTTATTCAAATAAAATATTCATCGCAATAGTTATAGCAACAGAAAAAAATCTTACTACAATGTTACTTTACCCACTAATATATTCTACGTATACAAGCAAGCTAAAATCAATGGCTGACAAGATTCCTAATAATTGTAGTAATTGTTCAATAATAAAATAAACTCTGAAGGTATTAACAATTGACATAATCTGCCTTAAACTTATAAAGAAAACTGTAATTCTATTATTCACCGTTTCGTTTAAATTGAGATTTAATTCAAATTATAATTTTTATGTGAAAAATTGCAATTATAATAATTATATTAATAGTGTTTCTAAAGTCAATAGAAGTCGACAAAATTTCAGAAAAAAGTATAAGACTATAACGACTAATAATAAGTATAAAACTAATAATAAGTCCATTGAAAATTTCGAGGATTTCATATTAGGATAAATACACGCACCAATCTTTAATAACAATATCAGCTTTTCTTAAGACAAAAAGTTTAAAGAAATTAAAAGCCATATGGAGAAAATTTTTTCATTATATTTTACAGCAAAATTCGCAACAAATTTTACTATGTTGAATGATAAGTTGAGCAACCAATTTGGCAACCTACAAGAATACTGATAGAAATTTTTGAAATATATAAAAGACATTTTATAAACTGCTTAATAAAATTATTATGCAGCATTGTAAAATGTTTTAAAGCAAAATATTTACAACTTGAAATAAAATTTTATCTTTATATGATCATGTATATAAAGAACATATCATCTTTTAAAAAATACGTTTCTAAGAGAATTTGAATCCGAAACTTCTAAATCATGAATCTCCTGCCTTACGTGCGTTACTACGCCATTTGTTTTACTGATATATGTATACATATAGCATTATATATTGTCTATTTATGGTATAAACAGGGCACCAATCAATTTATCATACTGCATGTAAAATTATCATGGGGATTAAGTCAGATTTAAAATATTATGCTCCATTGTAAAATTTATATAAGATATTATATATTTATCGTTAAATATCGCGGCATTTATTCTATTTAAAACAATAAAGGATCATAAAAGAATCATAAACTGTTTAACATATTTAAAAATCATTGAAATTTCATTACAAAGTTTAGTAAAAATAAGCAAGCATATTTTATATTTCATTGTGTTATGTAAAATGTGCATGCTAGATATTAATAAATTTAAGAGAAAATCACATAAATCACATAAAATCACATAAAATCACATAAAATTTTTCGAAATATTATACAATATTGCCCTTCAACTACCATGATTTTCAGGGTAAATTTTATGAGAAATATCTTCGTGCATCGACTTCACTAATCGATAGTAATACCACATGAATATTTAGGATAGAATTTAAGCTTACAAGCTTTGTGTAATAGAGTTTAAAAAGTTTCCAATAATGGTAGAATGTAATACCAGTAATATTTAAGTCGACAATACCTCTTTTATTAGTGCTAATTTAAAAAATGTATGGTATGTTTGATTTTATATGTATTGTCTAAATATTACTAGATTGTAATTTATAATGTTTTATCAAAGTTACTATCATTATATATATTTTAATCTCAATAATAGAACTATACCAGAATGCAATAATGAATCGAATGTCTCTTAATCTGGATTTTGCGAGAATTTAAAAACTATCAACACATAAAATAGATGTATATTAAATACAATTGTCCAAAACGCTAAAATGACGAGCCAACGAAAAAGCATTACATCGGCGAAAATTGCGATGGCCGGAGCATTTCCGAGCCAAGCTAATAAATTTTATTTCAACGTCGATACCGTGCCGTTCCTAGCGCCGGCGTTAAATATCGCGGACAGCATTGGCAAGCTCGAGACAGGCAATAACGGCAGTTTGTAGTCCTACACGCGCTTTTACCCAGCTAACAACCTTAATAACCCTGTAGCACAAGAATAGCGGGCGCGTGGCGACTGGCGACGGCCAACGCGCGACACAAAAGTCATCGATGACAATGGCCGTGGTAGTAATGGAAATGCCATCGCGCGAACGCGGCAGCCGTCCTCACAATCAAGCAGCCGACGACGCGACGGTGGGACGTGGGACTATGACGGCGCGCACAAGGGGTGGCACGCGGGTGGGTGAAAGCCGGCATGGTTGGGCATCGCAACGGGGGGTGGTGGTAAGAGTTGACGTCGGTGGTCGGGGGCTGATATCTAGCTAAGCGCTGGCGCAGTTGGGTCGCGGTCTCCACCACGGCAGCATTTCGCCCACCGGTCTCTTTACGCACCTATCTCTCCCTCTCACTCCCTACCCCCTTATCGTCCCCTGCCTACCCCGCGACCTCTTCGCACGACCTCTCGTTGTACCCCTTCCCCCACCTATCGCCCTTTCGTGAACGGTGCATATACGACACTAGGTGCATAACACCCTCTGCGTCCCTCTGTTGCCCGCGCGCGGGTGCGAAGGTGTTCACGGGTGCGCGGCGCGGGTTAGTGTGCGAGTGCAGCATGATGAATGAACGGTATTTTAGAGGGACGGAAGTGGCGCGCGGTCCCACCTAGCCCTTTCGCAACGATCGTACGTCACCCACCGGCGACACAGGGATCCCCGCGAAGATGCACCTCGCGCGAGAGCTGCAGTCGCCCACGTGGAAGTACGGACCAGCTGCGCTGGAAGGATTTAGTGAAGCGCCGCCGGTTCTCTCTCTGTGATTGCGCGGCTCCTGTCGCACGGCCGTTCATTCATGACAGCTGATAAGGGTGTGCCCGCTTCATAAAGAGACAGATTGGTGAAATGTTCTCTCTCGCTAACGGACGATGCATTCAGTGCAATGACGAATAAGTGTGCGTGTCGAGCGTCGAGCGATTTGGAAAATTAGACGCGAGAACGCGACAGCGCAAATTAAATTGACGAATGTGAAACTGGTCGCTAAATCGCGGTTCGTTAGTCATGAGCGTTTTCTGTGTTTCGCTGGATGCACGCGCGAATTCTCCACGCGCAGGAAGAACGAAAACAATAAATCGTCAAAAAAACGAGCACGTGACTGCTTCAACGTGGTCGATATCTTGTGAATATTTCGTAGGAAATGCTGCGCGTATGTATAAATCGCCATTCTGAAAATTCCATTCCACCATCCGTGAAGTATTTTGTGTTCTCAGGTGATTTGATCATCCTTCGAAAGAATCTCTCACGTGAGTTGTTGAAATCTATCGATGTCATAACTTTTATATAACTCAATAGATAATATCAATATCATGATATAAAATTGCAAGCGCTCGTATATGTTTAAAAGAAAAATGTTGCATAGTTTGAATAAACTTTAAATATTCACCATTGCATATAATCTTTAGCTTCTAATTATTCATGTGCCCCGTTCAAACAAATATACTTTAATTAGTATAAATAAAACAAAATAATTCTATGGTCAATTCTTCAATGCTTGACAACGAGGCTCAATAGTCTTCGATTAAACTATCTATTCATCCTCATTGCAGCAAGATCAGTTTGTAGCAGTATCTACCTCACATGCGGATACGCATTCACTGAAATCCAATGACAAGTGAAATTAATATCCCTAGCCGTGTTGTGTGCATACCGAATTAGTTCTGTCGATTATGATTTGCTGGCCAGTAACACCCGATCGGGTAATGGATGCGCGAATTCAATTGAAACCATATCACGTTCGTTTTCAATCGAGTATTCCGCAGGACGTCACTTAATGTAAACTTATCGGGAGACCGGTTACATATGTCGCACATTTGGTCTACATATTGTTGATCTCGCCGCTCGCATCGTTCACACGAAAGCAAATAGCACGTACACTTTTCAACAGCGAATAGAAACGACATCACGCGCGACGCAATTAAACACTTTTGTCTCTCTTTTACCGGTGCTTGAAATCGTAATCGCGCCAGAAACAATTGCTTTCCCCGAGTAATTGTGTACATACACATGCGCATGATAATCGCGCATGGCGGACACGCGGTTCCTTGCTGCCCCTAATTCGGGAAAGTATCAAGTGTATCGTTCTATATAACGAGATGTTTTAACCTAATTACCGTAACGACGGTTTTCCCGCGTTAATTTCCATGCTGGTCATTTAATATTTCAAAAATCTCTTTTATATACCGGGTTTTAATTACTCAACTAAGGAATTGTAAGGAAATGTATAAAGTTTTCACTTTGTTCACAATTTCACGATACAATTATTTTATCGTTATCGATATTTTCGCTTAAAACTTGAGAAACGAGCAGCTTTTATTCGCTTTGCAAAATATATAATACAAAAGTGCAAGATATTTAACTGACGGAAATAATGCGACCAAGTGGCAAGTGTTGCAACTGTCAGTGAACGAAGTGAATTCCTTTTTATTGCCAACCAGGAAAGCACGTCGCCTTCGGCCGACTGTTGCAGCTTTGAAGAAGCGGTTGACGTGAAATGTATCGGAAACGATGGACTGTGAAAGCACTGGGAATGGATTTACAATATAGCGGCAATGGGACCGGTCGGTGCAAACTTTTCAAAATGATCTGCATTTTCATCCTCTTCATACTGCTGCACGGTAAGGATGAACAATTATTCAACATGTATTAATAATTGAATTATTTTTTTAATAGGTTAGATAAGCGTCGATAAAATAGAAAAATTTATACAGGGTATTTCCTGTAAATCGATCATTTAGAAATTAACAACGTTTTTTTTTAATAGATTGGCATATTTTCATAAACGTAGTTATGTAGTTCATAAAAAAATAAATTCAATTATGTAGGATATGTTAACCCTAAGATGATCTTAAACATAAAAAAAATCACACTTGAGTTTTACTTTTCAGGTTCTCTTTCTACGATTTTTAAGCCCAACATATCTTTTATATTTGTTTTTTTTTTATTTAACTATATTTCTACATTAATGAAAATATGCCATCCCATGTAAAAAAAATGTTGACGGTCTCGAAATCTTATAAAATAATAATCATGGAAAAAATACTGCCTACGCTAATATTTATCCTTTCGAAACGTACTTTTCCCTTTGATATTTTTTCGTATCATTACAAACAACAGAGATATTCTAAACGATCGAGTTACAGAAAACATCCTGTATATCATACTACAATTTTACTATATCCAATTACGGTATCTTATTGCCGCTACAGAAATATTTATAAACAGTCTGGATAAATATGTTATTAAACGAAGATATTAATAAAATAAAATGAATTAGCATAAAGAGATTCGATTGCAAAAATATACATTTTGAGGCCGGAGCTACTTCCACCGTATTACTCTGTATAATTCTGGATAAATAGTGATCTGTCTGTCGTAACATATATCATGCAGACGCATGTAATTTCAATAAAAATTCTGTCTGTCAAAGAGCGAATACACGCGTCGCATGAACAAAAAAAAAACGCACGAGAGTTGGAGAATCAGAGTGCGTAGTAAGAGTCGAAGGATAACATACACGTGCATATGAATTCATCCGTAGATCGACAAACTACGGTCGTACGAATCTGGGAATGCACGCGAAGAATGACCTGGCAAATGTTGTTGCGGCGGAATACAATGTCACGGGTGAGATGTGTACAGCGCTTTAAAAAGCGTACATACATTCGACAGGCATGTACTCGTTCGCATGGAGTAGCTTTTACGGTGCAGCGCCCGCGACCATTACTGGAATTGCCATGAGCATATTTTTCCATTCGATAAACACCGCTGGGCAAACACGGCGTACGTTGTGCTGCAATAACATTGGGAGAAATTTTTGTACGTTAAGGCGATGCGCGAGATCGGATCGATGTACATACGTCCCACGCAGTATCACAAATTCGCCGTTCGTTGGCTTTCTATTTATTTAACATGATGATTTATATTATTTATAATAACGAAACGGATGTTACAAACGCAGGCAAGTTTGCAGGACAATCTACATTTCGAATTATATAAATTCGACTAATTAGATAGAATAATAATGGTTAGCTATTGTATACAACTCAATATACACGAGCCGTTTTTTCGCACGAATTTCCAAATTGTTGATATACACCATTATTATTGATACAATCATTGTTATTACGTATTTACTAATTATCTATAGAAAATTTCATAAATATTTGAAGATTATGAAATGGTGTATACGAAACTAGTGAATTTTACGAGCGCGACTTTACGAATTGAGAAAAGTACCGCATCGTGTCACATTTCGCGGAAAAGAGTAAAGATCTTGCGCTCGCGGCAAGAGCTTCAAACCCAGCTTGAAGATGCAAGCTGTGTTATTTAGTCGTAAGCCATAAAGGCGGATGCAGTGGTGTCGTCGACGTAATATCGTGCCGGAGACAACCTGTTCGAAAGGACGCCTTTACAACCGCGCTCTCCGGTCTGACTGTCATCACACCGCAACTACTCGCATCACAGCATGGTTTCTCCCCGAGTCCCATAAAGTCTCGCGCAATTGATTTTATTTACTAGAACGTGCATCATTTGCGACCAAGTTTTTATTTTTTATTTTTTATTTTCAGTGAAACAAAACTGAAGAATTTAAATCGTAGTTGAGCACTTGAGCGTAATTAAGCGTTTCGATTACAATTGATTATCGCGCGCAAGATTATCGTGACATATTATTTGCTTTTCAGTAAAGTATCATAAATGCAGAAAAGTATTTAGACAAACTGACATAGAATCGAGGAAACAATTTAAAATTATAACAATAGAATTCTAGGCTTAATATGATTTGAAATCAAACGATTGAATTGAATAGAGCCAATAAATATATTTAAGCCACGTCTCACAGTTATTTTAATGTGGATATCAAGGTTAAGAGCGACTGACAGCGTACTGTTACAGTTTCATAAATATGCACTGAGGATGACTCGATAATTGGAGTCGAAACGTCTGCGTTTTGCGTTGCGTTCTTTACGTTAATGTAACATAATTTTTTGTATTCAACGAAACCTCGCATGAACACCCAGCGCGACTTAAATATATTTATTGGCTCTATTCAATTCAATCGTTTGATTTCGAAACAATTTAATTTGTATCAACATGCATGGAACTGAATTTTATTGAATATTAATATTATTCTGATTTTATACTGAAAAAATGTTTTCATGTTCAAGTAAATATATTTATTTTAGCATCACTTCCTTGATTAAAAAAAATATTTTCTAAGTTTAAAAATAAATTATTTTATACTATATAGCTAATATTTATTTAAATTAAGAAAATGATGTTAAAATAAATATTTACTTAAACATGAAAAACTTTTTTCAGTGTACGTATTTTTCTTTTGCTAACAAATATTAATTTAGTAATGCGAAAAGAATAATTATAAATTATAGAAATAATTATAAAATAATTGCATTTTAATAATCTTCTTGTATAGATTTATGTTATATATCTACGTATTTCAAAATCTCCTCTGTAAACGGGTTGTAACGTTTTATTAAATAATACACACCGTATATTGGATCCATCACTCCGTTTACCACTATTTACATTTCCCTCGACATTCTTTTGCGTTTTGTTCGCGTTTATGCGCTTTATCATGCACCATCTACTATAGCATCGTGCTTTGCGTAGCCTGACACGTATATTCGCTCCGCAGATATGACATGAGGATGTAATAATGTGGCGTTCGCAACACCATAGCCTTATTTTACGCAAATAAAGTGACATTTTATGAGCAACCAAAGGCGAATCTAAATATTCCTATAAATAAATTGACTCTTTTTGCTTGCGTTTCTTTTTTGAACATTTAATGAATACATGTCTCTAATATTTCTCTTTTACATATCTACTTTTTTCTATATGTAAAAAATTTGATCGCTTAATGTAAAAAAATGGCGTGCGTCATATAGCGACATCAGGTTCAATTCGCAAATTTTCGAGATGTAATGATACGTTCTGTAATATCGTCATGAAATTTTCATTACGATGTAAGTAATGCCTACAAAAGAGAATATATGTGTTATACCGAATGGCTCAGTCAACGTATCGATTCCTTGATACGCTTTGCGCCCGCAATTTTCAATCAGCCCGGCTGAATGATCGCGGCTGAGTAACGTACAGCTACCGCATGTATCCATTAGGAAATTGAAAAACGTAGATGTTTCACATCGTAGTCCGATGGCATGCGTCTCAAAATGAGAAAAAGAACCGAAGCAAATTGACGTGTACGAAAGCGTGCGTAAATCCACGTGGATAACACTATGTCAATGTACTACACTCTACTAATTCGTATACTGAAAAGAAATTTTATATGTTCAAGTAAATATATTTATTTTAACGTCATTTCCTTGATTAAAAAAATTTTTTCTTGAGCTTAAAAATAAATTATTATTTTATAGCTAATATAATTTATTTAAAACAAGGAAATAATGTTAAAATAAATATATTTACTTGAACATGAAAAACTTTTTCAGTGTATATTATATTGTAAATGTAATTTATATTAAGGGTAGAAAAATTCGTAATGGTGGAAATTCGGCAAACTTTAACTCGTACGTACAGTAACAAGTAACGAATAGACATAGGAATGAATTTAATACGAAAACCTGTGGGCTATTTATACTATATATTAACAATAAGAAACTATAAAGTTACAAAATTAATATATGAAGCTGCTGTAGTCTAATCCATCGTGCGGTGTAAATCGTGGTTTTGCAGAGATTGTGTGGATGACATACAATATTTAATTAAACCAAACGGTATTGTTTCAGAAGCTTTTCATAGAATAAACTAGAATTAAAAAATCCGGTAAAAAATAAATAAAATAATGATAAAATATACAAAAAATTTTTTTAAATATATTTAAAATATTTTATCGTTATTGTATTTATTTTTACTGTTATAAAATGTAAATAAATAGCAGTATAAAGTTAATTGTACATGTTTAATTCTATAGAATATTTAATGCTGTTTTAATAAAAACAAAAAACTTTTCTCACTATCTTAAAATATCGAGATTTTATTTTTTTTTGTTTTTTTTCGAACAAATTTGTTCGTTCTTAAGTTACCTCTGCAAAACCACAGATTTACTCAGTACGATAAGTCAGGCTGTAGCAGCTTCATATATTAATACTTTGTAACGTTGAAAATAGTAGTTTTTTATTGAACTAATATATAGTACAAATAACCTACAAAAGAATTTCGTATTTAATTTATGTCTATAACAAGTCAAAATTTACTAAATTTTCCGTCACATTACATACTTCTTTAGTCCCTTAAAATTTTTTTATTTTCAGAAACATCAGAATCCTACTATGTCCGATTTCATAAATAAATCTCGGCACATCCAGAGCGATAAAGTCTATCTCAAAGCTAAAATAATTCACGTTCTGACTTGGCTAGGGGAGATTTGCGTTTGTCGCGTCATCGTTTCATCGAAGTTACTAGCGTTAATTACAATCGTCGAAGATGCTCCTTCCAAGGCAGCTGAGTCGGCTATCGCTTAATACGATTAGCCATAATTTATACATAAGACCGCGGTTAAGTACACGGGACGTAAATTGTAAAATTCGATACCTCGCGACCCCTCACGTTTACTTGGGATTGATGTTTTATTCAAACGATGCCGCTTAAGATCGACAGCCGCTTCGCCTCATCGTGGCTCGTAATTTTGTATTCGGCTTCAATATTTGCATCGCAGGATTAAGTTTAGCTAACGACGCGGCATTTCCGTCACCGTGTATAAAATGCTCGCTCGAACAAGTTTGCAACGTTCCGATTTCTCTTTGATACGAGTTTAGGAACGTTATACGACGTTAAACACAGATACACGGGCTGAAGCTTACTTCCAAAGACATGCTATTACGCTCGAACGCGTCTAACCGATTTCGAATTGCATGCATACACTCGCGAGTACAATGTTATCCGTAAAGATATCGAAATTGGAGAGTTGAGAAGCACGCACGATGTTTAGAAACGTCAATAGTATGAAAGAAAACAGAGAAAAGTAGACTGCCTCACTTGAATTTCAATCGGATACATTAAAAATACATTAAACTTCTTCTTGCGACATTTTACATCTCGAAAAAGTAATAGAGTAATAAAAAATATAATCGTTACAATCTCTAAATAAGTATCCATCAAGGAAGAAACTTCTTGAAACATCTGCGCTCGGCTATCCTACCGAAGATAAATCAACATTAACTGCCAATTGAATCGTGCCTCTTACAAGAAGTGGCTATAACTTTATATTGTCTAGTACTTTCTAAGTTAATATTGGATTAACAATATATCGTTAAAATAATTTCAAGTTTTCAGCCAATCGGCTTTCAGTGCACAGTAATGACATTTGAACAAAATTAGTGTGACTAATATTTCCAATAATAATCTGATAAACAACATTTAATAAATTTATATAAATAAGTATATGACTAAATGAACAGTACCCTCCATAAATTTAAAAACACTTGCAATTTTCTCGCATCTCACGAAAAGTTATAAATATCTCGGCGAAAGAAAAATCGTAGAAAAGTTTTCAACTACGCATTTCAAAGAGCAAAGATAGGGCTTTAAATCTTTGTTTCTACTTTTTGTATATAAAATTGAAAATTGATATTTTTTGTAATATTTTTATTTTACTTTGAAGCACCGCAGTCTAGACTGCAGTTTGATGAAACATCATCGAACAAAATTTAAC
Source organism: Solenopsis fugax (assembly GCA_003595255.1). Taxonomy (NCBI): domain Eukaryota; kingdom Metazoa; phylum Arthropoda; class Insecta; order Hymenoptera; family Formicidae; genus Solenopsis; species Solenopsis fugax. The sequence continues at coordinate 4,966 of QKQZ01012733.1, read as the reverse complement.
ATAAAAGGATTTTTTAAAGTAGGCTTTTTAAGCTTTAAAATGTTTTTGGAAAAAAATTGATACAATAATTTTTAGCAATAATTTTTTATGTAAAAACTCGTTTTTTATAAAATGTTTTTTAACTTCGAAATTAAAAGGTTTATGGAAAAAAAAAGAAAAACGAAAAAATGTTACAAAGCTTTGAATTCGCACAAATTTTTCCTAAATTTTTAAAACATGCACACAGATCGCTGTTATGCGATTGTTTGCACGTAAAACACTGAGAAAAAAAACTGTTAACTGAACTAAATACGTTTAGTTGCTTATGAATTACTTAGTTCAAATGTTAATTTATTTGAGTCAAATACACGGTAGTAATTCGAATGTATATCTGTTTCTTCTTGAAATGACATTTCTTTGAATTAACAAATGTTTGCTTGACAGCCCGTGACCGCCGCATTTAGTTGAATGAACTAATATTTTTTTAAGTCAACAAATTTTTTTTCTCAGTGTAGGATGTCTTCTTATGTTTCCACACTTTCGTACTGTATAGATAATTTTTCTTAAAATGGCCATTAACGATTATTAATAATTTTATAGTCGTTAAGCTCGCAAAGAAATGATCGCTTCTAACGCCATCATCATCGTTGATCCTAGAAGAAATCGTTACTCTAACGGATTATCGGGCATCGTCGCGCTTATCGTAAAAGGGCCAAATCCCCGGGCTTCGTCGGCCGACGCCGCCGTCGACCGCTCGATGTGCTTTTTTGCTCCTCCTCTGAAATCTCCGATCCGATCGGTAGTTCATTCCGAAGTAACGCCTTCGATAAGATTCTTACAAGTAGGTGCTCCGGTAAGAAAGGAGCGACCGAAAGAGGAGGGAGAAAACTTTCGCTGACGGTATTGGTATTCAGAAATGCAAACTTTTATCCGCGGGGCGCGCATTCGCCAAGTCCGCGGGAGTTCGGTATGCGTTTCGATAACTCGCTGCATTCGTCGGTGCTACACCGAACAAGGGATATCGCGATTTTACAACCGATATAAACAATGGAATCCAACTTGGCGATTAATGGCGAATAAACTCGGGGGAAATTCGCCGCGTTGTATGCTAAGCTAGTCGGACGAACAAAGAGCTCTTTTTCCCATGCTATTAAGTTTTCCGAGTACTCCCGCAAAGCACCTCATTACAAAGCCTTGGAAGACGAATTTTCTCCCGAGATACTTAATTAATTAGAAACGCCACCCTAAATACGATGCCGTATTTTAGCTCGTGTACGATCTCGCCTTAATCGACCCGCTTCCCTCGACGAGCCTTCGCGTCGACATTAAAAATTCGTTGCTCGATTTTTAATTCAAGCACAAGCGCGACACGTGTACGAATAAATTTCCTAAGCAGAGAGCCCCTTATAAAGTTTGAAAAGATTCATTGCTTTTGACAATGAGCCCTATTGTTTACGAAGTCGGATGAGAGATCATAAATTTTCGCGTTAATAAGATTTTTGCGGGACTGAGCAAGAGGGCTGTTGATTCACTACCTAAGAAGATGAATTATAGGTGCCTAATTAATTAGCGCGGCTCATTAATTAAATATGCCAACTTGATACCGTCATGCGCCTTCCGCAAATGATCCCACTGTGGACATCACCTCGACGCGCAAATTTAATCTCTTCTCATCGCGAATCAAAGTTAACAGCTGCAAATAATTAAATCAAATAGGGCATTAAATCAAATAGGGCAAATATTCAATCGTCGATTCTAAACGCTTGAATGGATCTCGCGATTGTGAAAGAAAGAATTCCGCGCCTTATCTGTTCATTCTTGAAACGAGAGATTGGGTGGGGTGCCTCTCGCATTTACGCATGAATTAACTAAATTTCTTCGACACGTAGAAAACCGCCTGCGTTCCGCTACATTAATCATTTCGCAAACTGTGGTGCGTGATGAAGGCACTTGGCACGTTTGCACAGTTTACGTTTGCAGTGAGTAACTCTCAGCTAGGGATAACTACAACGTAATACATCCGCTTACAGCGGTTAACCGAAGGTAAAGGGAATTCCTAGACCCTCGCGAGCGAGTAAACGTTCTTTGATTTATGAAACGGCTAATAGATTTTCCGTCAGAGTGAAAATTCATCAATTCGCAGGTAGCCGCGGTTAACGCGGATCGATATCCGTTACGTGATATCACTAGCGCCGATCCGCCGAGCAAATATTTTTGTTTCCACCTTGTCAGGCGTTTTTCAAAAAGTCCTGCCGGCGACGAGCGCTCACATAGATCAGACTGAGAATAACGTTGCACGCGCAATATCCACCGATCGCGTCATGATATATCAAAGCGCAATTTACGGCGTTGCTATATCGCCAATATCAAACGAGCTTTTTCTCTTCCCTTCCCTTCCCCGACGGAGGACTGGGAAATATGGTTGCGTTCCGCCAACGAATCCGAAATTTATAACAGGATCAGCCGTGCAAACCGATGACGGTCTCTCTGATCGTAACATCCTTCATCGAGGGCATACAAAGGCGGTAGGATTCACCAAGAAGAATGCGTGTATGTGTGTGCGTGTGTGTGTACGCGCTCGCTAAGAGAAAAGTGAATAATTCACGTCTACAATCCTACGGAGCTTTTCGCGCTCAACAAGTGAAAGAACGCTCTGCCGTATAAAACGATAAAGCATTTCTACTCCGTACTCCAAAAAAATTGCTTCCGTAATTGTAACCGACTCAGCCTGAGAAAATTTGTTGCAGTTGGGCCATTGCATTATAGACGAGTGTACAGAGACGATTTAACAAGCAATCTCCCGAGTTGCTACGAATATTCCATACAAGCGGATAAATGGAAACTTGAGGTATTGGCACAGTTGTAAAAAAGAATGTCACTTTGACGTACTTTAGCAAAAGTGTTTCGCACTTCGGGTAATTGACTGGTTTCAAAGTAGCGAATGAAAAATATCGAGGAAAGGAAGGAATCCATCGTTCATGCGGTATACGAACTACTGTGCCATTAGTCTCTATAATGAGACCGCGAGGTCTCTGGAAGGAAAGAAAGAAAGTCGATTCTCTCGACTCGATCGTATTTCCCTTCCTTTCGATATCAATATTTCCCATTGCCTCAGAGCATCGTCGAATCATCTGGCTTATAAGAGATCTCTCCATTTCATTTCTTTGAGAACGCGATATTCTTACAATTTACACGCAGACGGTGTCCCCCTCCTGAGCGGAACGTAATTTAAAACGCGCATCTGTGCTTTATTTGTAGTTAAAATAAGTTAAAAGATGTTTCATAAATTATTTTTCAATCTTGAAAAATTAAGCAACGCGTTAATAGATAAAAATCATCTTCATACGTGTACTTTACGCGAACTGACAGCGAATAGGCACAGACAATCGATCAACGATCCTTCTTCACATTATTCATGAAATAATATATGATCGGACAAGGGATGTAACACGAAGGATATGAAAGCAAAAAGAATTCAACAGATGCACATGAGAGAGGAAAGGAGTAACTTAGCGGAACATTAGCAAACGTCTGAAAAGTTTTTTCTGAAGCCTCCCGTTTTGCATAAAATAAATATTTGTCGCATTCTGATGCATTTACTAATGTTGGCTATGCGAGCAGACTTTATTTTTACATACGCCTTATGTCGTAGAAATTTTTTGATGGTTGAGAAACAGGCGATGTGGAAAGTAAAACGAATCGATCGATAGGTAAAGCGGAAGAAAGTGGTTCATCTCGATATGCGTTTCTTTATTACGCCATGGGGCTGATACGAGCAGACGCAGGAAAGGAAAATTTGCATCCCAAAGAGTTTACATTGGGAATACGAACGCCCGATGCAATATTTTCCGGGGAAACGGTTCTGTGCCGTCGGTCGCGTCGTTCGACGAAAATCGACGACGCGCATATATAGAGATGGTTATTCAGAAACCCACCCGACTCTTTAGAAATTCTGCTGAGAAGTGGGAACGATATAAAACCGCATTTAGCGCTAACTATGCGATCCCTTTATGAACCATTCTCGAAAATAAGAGCTTCCAAGTTAGAGAGGAGCGGAAAACCGTGGAGAGCCAAATTACATTTCAGCGGCGACTTCTCGAAGTTTTCGTCCCGCAATACGTTGAACGTATATAAAATAATGGAAAGAATCTCCTTATATATCTGTGCGCGCGTTTGCCCATTTAATTAAACGGCAAAGCTTTTAAGAGGCTTATAAGTTAAGATTGTCGGCACCCTATCACGACGACACGTCTACGGTTGTCAGCAATTTTCTTCGGCATTTACTATCCAGACTACCGTTTCACGGTTCGCGATAATAAAAACTTTTTTCGACTTTCTAATGGCTCATCGAAAAAATAATTTATTCATGCCGCACCGTATTACGTGAGACAACAATTATTACGAAAATTTTGCGATAGGTCGCCAATACGGACACATCTTGCGAAAATGTGTTTGAATCAATTTGATGAATGGCAAATATGACAATCGAACTATATCGGTAAAAAAGCCCCTACCTCAGTTAGAAAAGCATAAACATTCCAATGGAAATTTGCGATGGAAAAACGAACGGTTTTTCAAAATCATTCAAAAATTATTTCACACAGTTTTCAATATTATTTCAAAATGTTGAGTGTTTTAACATAGATATGAAATCGATCAATAATGACATAAACAGTGTTTCAAGTTGATATAAATAGATGGGCTAACAGATCAAGACAAAATTGGCAATAAGAATAAATACAATAATTGTTAGCAAAAAGATGTAACATACAATGTAAAGAGAAAAAGATTTCTTATTTTTATCCTATTTATACTTATAATATACTAAAATATCTTCGATTTTTTCTTTTTTTTATATAGATTTATATACAATAACATTTTATTCTAAAAGAGAATATTTAGAAGAAAGAAAAAGAGAATGTAAGATGATTTAAGTATTAATAGTTTTCTCTATCATTTTTATACATAAAATATATTTATTTCATAT
>QKQZ01012725.1:0-22603 GCA_003595255.1 Solenopsis fugax | reverse complement strand
CATCGACCGACGCGCCACGCTGCTCGCGGAGCCGCTTTCGTACCCTCTCCTCCCGCGGCGTTTCCCTCCTCCCTGCCCGCAAAACCTTCTCGCCATGCCGACCCAACGGGAATACTTAATGCAAGGAGAGAGGCTGACTGCCTGACTGCCTACGCCAAGCCACGCTCGCTTGACGGCGGCGGGATGGCAGCGAGGGAGATCAGCACACGGAAGTGAAGAGGCTCGCGCGAGCCGCCAGATGTTGCTTGCGAACGTTGCGGCTACTTGTTACGCGTCCGCGAGTTACTCCCAGCTGATGACAAGATCTTTGTAGAATCGCGAAGATGTACGAGATATACACAGCTTTATTAAATTTTCATTCGCTTACGTTGGTTCATTGCCAAATTCTATTCAGTTCTCTTTTCTCACTTAATACGTCAGTGTATCATATATTGATTTCTATCAATTGGATAGCCGTATAGCTAGTAGATTTTATTTTTATCATTACTTATATGTAATTTAAAGAAAGAAGTTAGTTGAATCAGATATTGTATGTAACTTTAATTCAAAGATCGAGAGCAACTCTTATTGAACTATTTAAAGTAAAACGAGTAGACGGCCGCAATGAAGATCCGTTCTGTCTATATTCTATCGACAGCTGCCAAGATAACGCAACAGCGATGACCCGCCGCGCAAGTAGTTCGAACCCTCGCTCAGACCAGAATCGGAGTCCGGCCAATATTGACCACTACTACTGCCGTCGGATTCCGAAGCCAACTGTTTCCTCGGCCTCGCTGCCTGGCTGGCCGGAAGCCAGGGGCTTCTCTCTCTCTCTCTCTCTCTCTCTCTCTCTCGTCTGCCGTCTCGGTGTGAACGTATCCTACGTTTAACGCGGAAGGAAGGGACTAACCTAACCCAGAAAGATTTCATTGAGCCGCAACGTGACTTGGCCAACCGCCAATACTATGGACTCTGTACGCGGACTGTCGCAATGACCGCCACTCGCGAGAGAATCTGCCATAAGAATCGCCGTTTTTGGGAAATATCGTCACTCTGGAATGTGCCATCGAAGCTCCTCGGATAAGGTCGAATGGTTCCGCGGTTATCGAAAGGGATAGGAGACCATTTAGGGTCGTAAGAACCCGGGTCAAGCTTCTACGAAAGTACCTATACCGATATTGGTATTACGTTTTTCCCTTATCACCGAGGAAGATAAGAAATTTGGTTTGTTTGTCCTCCGTTCGGGCTATGAGTTAGGGATGCTGCCGATTGCTACTGATAATGCTAGCGCAGGAGCGCAGGATTCCCAATACTCAAGATGACGGCGCTTGCGGGCGACGAGGCGAAGCGAAAGGCGGACGTTGCTTGCTCGCGTACATTTGGCTTGTGTCCAAAGCGAGACGCTGAATGAACTTGGCGGGAAAACCGCATTGGCGCGTGTTTCCTTCTGTCGTACGACAGACGCGACTACAATGGCTGGCAATATCCTTGCACCGGCTGCGTAGAGACGTCTCTATGTCGGAAGATAACACTGACGATAACCCCGGAATTTATCGACTCTCTTACGATAGCAAATAAATTTCTATTATCCCTTCTGAGGTTTTCATGTACTAAATTCTGTTGAATAATTTTATATGCAATAATCTTTTTATTCAATATATTTTTTAAGTATCTATAAGTATTAAAAAATGCGTCGGTTTTTTTCTTCAAAGCAATGAAATCTAAGTTCTAGAGAATATTATGAATTTTAATAGAACGCATGTATAATTCGAAGTGCACCGATTTGAAGCATTTCCAAATCAGATTTATGCAAGAGCCGACATAAAGAATAACAAATTAATTTCGAAATTTGATACTAGAATGAATGGTAAGCCAACAAACGTCCACATTAATCGTTTTCCATTCCGCATTTGAAATCATTTCGGCTTCCATTATCATATCTTTGCGGTTACGTATTTATGATGTAATAACAGTGCGTTACCGCGGAAACGGTTAGCGGCGGCCGAATGACGGATTATTCACTGGCCTCGAGAAATTTGGCCGGTCAATGCGATCTCGTAACCGCTTCGACGGTCCCACAATAATCATTACTCTAGAGGCTGTCGACTGCCAAGGATGACATGTAATCATGATATTGGCACGTAACTGAGTTATCGTGTCACACGGGAGGGTCCGCCCTTTCCTCCGGGGGTATCCTTCGGTCAATGTATATTCCGCTCAGTGACTAGATCGACGAGATGTTAACGCAATCGAACCGTACACATTGCGTAAATCTTGCTAAGTGAAACGCCTCTCCGCCCTTATGATGCAAAGTGGAGAACTGATTGAAACATTTAATTTGAAAGCAGCGCATTACAAAACAACTGACACGAACGTTTAAATAAAATACTAATTTTATTATGCTCTGTGTCTTAACAATATCAATTTTAAATTATATATGACATATCCAATATATATTTAACAACTCTTTCTATATTTATTATAAATCTTGCTATAAACATTTTATGTTTCTTCTTGATAATTTAGATCAATAATAGGAATAATTTAAAAAATGTAAAATTTTAATAACTAAAAATATTAACTCTGAATTTTTCAAGATTAAAATATTTTTTGAACGTCCATCGATGTTTCTCTCATTATTTGTGCTGTGCGAGAATAATTTCACTTTCTTGTTTTTGTATATATAGATTATTAATTATATTACGTGAAAACGTAGTTTCAATGTTTCCAATTTAAACGACGAATTCTCACGATATTCAAGATCGCAACATTGGAACTGGGTGAATGAAAAAGTGCCATTAACTCGGTCGCGGGATCGATGGGCGGATTCGTACCCCTGGAAACCTCGATATCGAAGAAAGAGAACGATGCAGCTTTCGATCGCTTTTAACTCGCCTTCCGCAATTGGTATTTGTTTCGGTGACAGTACAAGGGCAGCGTGTTTTCGTCGTCGGGTAGCAGCCGAGTTTCGGAAGGCCCGCATGCAAGATGTACGGGCGGGGAAAGGGGGAAAGGGAATCGGCAAGAGGGTGGAAGAGACCGTTCGATTGCATCGTTCGACCGCAGTGGAAACTCTTCCACGACCCAGTTCGCTCTTTCCCGCATGACGTTGCCGGGATTTTTGGTCGCGATTCTCGAGCCCGATACTTATCTCCAGCAATATGGCTCATCCCAGGCGACCCGCCTCGCCTGTCTACCTCGAAACCGCTTTCTGATATTCTTCCGACTTGTCCGCCGTCTCCTTCTGCCTCACCCTCGCAACGAATCAGGAGCTTGAAACTTTTTCTAAAATATTAGACACTCAACGTGCTCGAAAGGCGTGAGGACGTCTCTCCCTTCCACTTTTATCTAGGTCTCTTTCTCGTTTCAATCTTTCTTTTCGTTCAATACTCATTCACTTTGAACTCAGTTGTTCGCAATTCGTTCGAAGAGTTCTCCGAGGTCGAACGTTGGAAGAGAGAAAGAAGGAAGAAAGCGAAGGAGAGAGAAGAAACGCGGTCGGATCAAGAAAGCCAGGGGTGGATGGGCAAATAGCTCGAATCACGCGAGCCGTTGCCTCGTAATTAATAGGGCGCACGAAAACGAGCTATTGCGCCATCAGCGACCCTCAAGATCCTCCCAGCAGCTACACATCACCGAGAAGAGCTGTCCGCCGTAGAGAGTCTTGGAGTCTCAAGAGATAAGCCTTAATCGATATTGACAGTCTTTTACGCGTCCACCTTTTTCGCCAAGGCAATGATAAGGTTGGCGGATATAAACTTACCAGTTCATGAAATAGTTGATAGTGACAATCATTTTACATTCGAAGGAGATTTGAACTGGAAATTAGTAATCTGAGGCCGTCTAATTGATGAAAAGTAGAGAAAAAATGTCTAGCAGTGAACGATAAAGCAAGAGAGAAAGAGAGAAAAAATTGAGTGCTTTAACATTCCTACTATACTTTAAAAATATATATCTATACACATATACATCTTATTTGCACATCTGAACATTAAAGAAAGATTAATTGCTTTTCTCAAGAAAATTATGAATAATATAATTAACAGAATATATTGAACCATTTATTTTTAATAACTTCACACATTCTTTATTCACAAAAGTATTAAAAATCATTTCTTCTACCTTTACATTTTTTATATTTATAACAGAGAAATTTTTTTTTCTAAGCTTAATCCAAAATTGTTGATATTATCTTGATAATTACAACAATAATATTCATTCAACTGTAATATTATTACAATTATGTCATTTTCCAAATGTTCCCGAGTTTATTAATTTTTTAACAGTAATGGCATATTTTCGAGTAAGCGCCAGCTTACTATTCGTCAAATATCATACCTGGCGACTTAGTGATGTAGCATTTCGTCAAGATTTCATACCCTACAAAATTCACTCCGAGAATCGTTCTCCGTCAGAATTTTACTCGCGCGTCTTCTCGTGCAAAAATTTATATCCAGTCGTAAGAACGCCTCGCGCTTTCCAAGCATTTATCTCATTCACTTCATGAGGATGGCGAGAAAGTGAGGACAAGGGCGAGGGAAAGAGACGCGCCGAGAAGAGTTTGTCGGGGTGCTTGGAGTAAATCAAAGGAAGGAAATGAATTTTTATCGAGGACAGAAGGCCCCGGATTCGCCTCAGAAAACAACGCCAGCTCCTTGCTCGATCGTGAGAACAGAGTACAATCTACGAAAAAATCGGCGAGAAACTACGGTAAAACGATACCGTGCTCCATACCGCCTTACTCTTGTCTTCGGAAAAGTACTCTAGGAAAAATTCACCAGCGCGATAAATTTACGGGAGCCTTCTCCCTTTTCCCAGAACGCCCTTATTTTTCTCTTCCCGGTGGCCGGTGATTAATGGCATTAATAAGAGAGAGTTACCATCGTCATACCGATTGCCAAGATGCAATAGCTCTTATCGATGAAAATCATGCTTAATGGTTAAATGAAAAGGTATTTGGCGACTGTGTAAAGTAATATTTTAACACAGAATTAGCACCTTCACTGCTATTTGTAAGAGACAATAAATTATTAAGATTTGTAAAATAAATTTTTATGTGACTTATACTCTAAATATAATCATTCAATTGCTAAACTCACGTTCCTTTTTATATAAATTCATTATCCACAACTCCAATAACATATTCATTGAAAGTATGTAATTTAACGGTCTCTACAATTTGCATAATATTAAATATAATATATTTGAACAATGTGCACACTTTCTTAAAATAATAAGATATACTAATAAATTTATTTCTCTGAAAAAGAAATGGTTTTCTTCATCTCCCTGAAATTGTTTATGACAATTACTCTACCATACGTTCTCGCTTTGTATAAAGTATGTGGTTGGCGAAACCACGCACGATTCGGAAGTTAGAGAAGTAGCAAATGATTGTAGTTGGCAAACATGTGATTAGTAGAACGCGTTTCGGATGCATCTACGTGGGACAGAGTTTCGGTCGCGTTTGCTTAAAGACAGGAGAGAAGGAAGAGGTGTCGCTGGTAACTCTGTGGAAATGTACACGCAGGTGTGTACCCATAGTATCTCGGGCTTCCGTGAAGCTCGGTCGTTAATGACTCTCGGTCGTTAGATTGGTTTGCGCGTAATATGCCCGCCGACGCGACGCTATATGCTCGATTAATCCACGTCGTTTATCCACGTGATATTAAGACCACATCTATGAAAGAGAATTTTCCGAGAATACATGAACGGTTATTAATATATGTCTACGTTAGTTTTTAGTATCTTGTCGCACTATTCACGAAATATTTATACTGATTCCTATTAAAAATAATCTCTTTATTTTTATCCTTGTACAAATAGATCAAATAGGATCAATGCTTTCATGAAATTAAATAATGAAAGATTTATTTTATGATAAAATAAAAAATAATTATATTATATATAGTTTTGTGGAAAATATCGTGAGCTATTATCAGCTCAGAAAATTCATAAATTTACTTTGTTATAAGAAATATGAGTCAGATTTTATTTTGATTAACTGGTTAATTCAAATATATAGCCCGAAATGAGCAAATGAGATTAAATATTGCAATATGTTTGTATAATCATGAATCGATAAATATCTTATATAAAACAATTCAAATGGATTTTCATCATTAATTCGTAATGCGATTAAAATAATTTAACAGTCGTATTTATACATTTTACAGACATTCTAAAAAAAAAAAACAAGCACAATTTTCTTATTCATAACGACGTATAATTAACGAGAGGTAATTTCGAAAGCAGAAAAAGAAATTTTTGAATTTTAGATACTAGAACGTATTTTCAGTTTATCAAGATAGGCATAATTTAATTCGTGTCATTTGCTAAAGCACATTCAACGAATTAAAATTTCATACTACAAAAATATTACATTCGCGCAGTTATTTTTGCAAAGAGGCGGCATTCCCTCTATCCGTATAAACCTTTAAGAAGTGGATATTGCTCGTTTCGCACCTCTCATGACGTTGATCGTAAGAGGATTAGACTTGGATTTACGATTCTTTCGGCAAAAACGACAGAGGTACAAAATAGCGTAGTCTTGGAACATTGTGAAACGTCGGTGCACACTGCAGCCTTTGTCATCCGAATCCACTTTGCGCGCGCATATTCGCATTTAACCAACCGATTTTTCAAAATAAACTTCAAAGATTAATATGACTATTCTTTAAACACATAAACGTTTTATCTCACTTTGAGAGTAAATTATTTGACACTAACAGAACGTATAATCATCAAAAATGTCTTACTTTGTTACGTTTTATCTTTAAAATGACAGTGATCTCATTTAATTTAATTAATTTACTCTGCAACATATAGGTACCTTATACATAGCGCTTACTTTCAATAGTACGCAATACGTTAATAGTAAAGAGTTCTAATCAGCAGGAAAAGAAAAATTAATCACTATTCCTCATAATAAATAATATCGTAAGATCAATAAAAGTGCTATTCGTAATAGTTAATAATTCGTCACATATTGCTGACGTGAATCGTTTCCCGCTGGAAAGCTGTCGAAACATGATTTCACGCACAGCTTTCGACTGTTCCTGCAAGTCGAGAGTGAAACTCTATCGTAGATGGAAACACGATTGTTCAGACGCACCTTGTATTTTGATGCGCCAACGATCCAGAGAGGGAAGTAACACGCGCGGCGGAATCCCCCACGTTCGTTACAACGGTATCGAATCTATTTCACGCTCATCAGCCGCGCGAGAGTCTAGAAAACTTCAGGACCAAGAGGAAATCTTGTCTATGTTCTTCTCGGTTGCTCTCATCTCCGGTTTTGACGTCGACTATGGTCTCGAGCTCTCGAGGACCTCTCCGTGCGACACAAAGAGAAGAGACCGTGAACGCGCTTAAGGGGATGCAAAAACCGCTGGAAAGCCTAGCGAGAGGATGAAGAGGGAGACCATCGTGACAACACATGCGAAGGAAGCGGCGACTTTTCGTAAAGCATAATGAAACTGCCTGGTAATCTTAGAAGCGAGACACATCGCGACCAGTCTCGATGCGGTAGTCAGTTGGGTTAAATGTCTCGAAATGGATATTCCTGCCTTCTCTCTATGGATAAACGTTGTATTCCATGGCTGACAACATGCGCGTGTTACCGTTTTCAGATATTACACATAGCTGAAATGTTGTGAATTTCGTGTTTTCAGATATTACACATAGCTGAAATGTTGTGAATTTCGTATTTCGCCTAAAGATTCATCCTAAGCCAAATAGTGACATCGTCATTTGAGAAGGTCAAGACTCCAAGTGCATCGAATTTTTTTCTGTCTCAAAGCAGAATGAGAAATAAAGAATAATAACATGTCCTCGTTTCATCTCAATTTTAAAATTCACTGTAATTCTTACGAAATGTAATTAGTACTTTCAAAAATAAAACGAATTATTGTGACTACACACGCTATGAAACGTTACTTTTGTCATTGCGACAAATTCAATTTCATATTTAGATGTATAATGTAAAACTGTATTATATAATACGCTTTTATGTTGGCAAAACGTTAATAAAATATTAATTATCGTATATTGATCATAAATATAATACTTTGGTGCAATTGTATCTAAGGCGAAGAACACCTCGTTGCGCTACTTACGTCATCAGTGCGCGAATAAACGCTTCTATTTTCGGGATTAAAGATTTCGCTGACGTTATATTTTTGTTTCAGGATATCGCTGACTGTCACCGAAGGAGAAGCTCGCTCAAAAAGGTGCGGAGGAAGAGGAGAGACCGTCACGAAAAAGCTCGCGAGACATTAGTTCGTATTCTTAGCTTCATTTAACACCACTTTCAACGTCACATACGCAGTCGTTCATGCACATCCGTTATTAAAAATCTCATTCAATCTTTCACTTCGTATTAAATTTGTGCTGATGATATGAAAACGTATAAATACAATTATAAATAATAATTATAATGCTGATATTAATACCGAAATATGATTATCGAAAGTTTAATTTTAATCTTAATTACGTTGTAAAGATTTTCAGTTAAAAATCTTCTCATATATTTCTCGTAAATCGTTTATATATTTAAAGTCTAATAACAGCAATTCCCTCGTGTTCATATTCAGCAGAAACTGTTTATCATGCAAAATTCAAATTTAAATATAAGAATGTCTGACCCGGAGACATTTTTCAGTTGATATCGACTCTCGTGATATTGGGGTGACGGATTTCCCAACCTACCGCGCATTTCCGGGTGATAATTTTTAGGCCTGACGCGCCGAATCGAAATTCGATCAACACACTGAAATGTAATGGACCAGTCTGTAATTAAGAGCACCTTCCTCGAAACGCGACTTCGCGATCGGCAATGAGTGAGATAAACAGAAGCGAGACGGTCGCTTTAATTTCGAATTTCTCCTTGCTGCTTTCACACGGGAGACTCACCGATTAAATGCGCGATACGAGCCGCCGCCGACAGAAAACGCCTCTTCGATTCTTACCTGCAACAAAAAGGCAACGAGCATTTTAATCAAACTGTCGTCGAGCGAGATAAGAACAGGGCGCGTCTTGCGTTGGCATTTAGAAAGCGATTTCTTTCATTCTGTCTCGTCCTTCGAGCCTCTCCCTTTTTTTTCGTGGTTCATTGATGAATCTTATAAATAAAGCGTGTAGAAAAATAATTTTATTTAAAAAGTATTCCCGATATATCTTGCAGTAAGTGAAATGTTTTTTTCTTTCATTCTTTCTTTTTCGAGATTACTTAAAAAATGTATCCTATTTTATAATTCTCTACTTAATAAATTTTTCTCAAACAATTAAAAATGCACAATACTGCTATAAATGTTACGGAATAAAGGGATAAATTTCCAGTGCAAGACGATCGAAGGTAATCCACGAGAGACTTAAATTCACTAAATTTATATTCGGTGCAGTGACGGCAAAAGTACACTGGGTCGTAGCCGATCTCTCGCCAAAGTGCCCTGTACACAATCAATCTGTTAAACGTACTTATTTATCCTTGCCTGTCGGAACGACGAAGCAACATTGGGACATCGGGACGTCGGTGTAGCTATTAACTACGGAGATATATTTGGCAATGGTCGAGCGGACGTACTGCGAAACTGATTTTACCGGCATTAGTTAGTCAAGGTATATGTCCACTAAATATCCGAATTATTTGGTCCTTTAACGAATAAAATTTCTAACAATAACATCGAATACAATTGGCACTTTTATTAATTTCCTTCGTACATAAAAGCGTAATATATATATAAATTTCGGAACAAATGACAAAACTGGTAGAGCGAACGTCCCAGCTCAACGAATCAGTTAAATCTAACTGCTGCCTATCCGGCGAGTGGACACAAGGCGTGTCAGGGGTGGCTATAAATCTCAACGGGCTTCTGATCAAACGATCAACTAATACCGGACTGTGAGAGGTTCGCTCTTTCCCTCGGAGCCGTGTCAGTGCTCCTTGCCCCTTCGTCAGGAACCCACTCGGTTACGGGATAATCCCAGCTGCATTACCTTGATGAGCTCCGGAACTCCGCCTCCTTCCTATGCCCCACTACGTAGACCCCAGCTTATCCCGGCGTTTAGGCAGACGTGGCCTAAAGATCGCAATGCATTACTACGACCTGTGCGGACGCACGTGTGCGCAAATATGTACGTACATGCGGGCGCATACAGGCACATACGTAATTCTGTAACCGAGAAGACTGGCGTGTACACAGCGCGATATTGGGCGGATTGTTGCTGCTTTAAGACGCCCGCGCCGCGCCAAATACGTAGCGGCAAACACGAGGACGCTGCGATATATCGCGAGGAAGGTACGAGATCCCCGGGAGAGACACCTTCCATTCAGACTGAAGGGAAAGATCGCCTGAGCCGGATCTGGCGGAGAATTCTGACGTAGCTAATATATCCTGCATCGCTCCACCTCGGGCTATCTAGATCTCGGTATCGCGAGAGCTGATTTCCGGTCGGACAACCTTCTCCCCGAGGATTCCCCACGGAAATTGCTCATGGTCAGATAACACGGCTAATCGACTCGAAAGATAAAGATGTAATGGCGCGCCGAAGGAATTCCGCAAGATGTATTCAGGATGTGAATAGAACACTCGTAACCGGAGAGATCAGAAATAGTTCCTAATATATTAGGTACAAAATAATTAAATAGGTGTCGTAGAGAATCTCGTAGAGAATCTAAAAAATACGCTTCGGAAAAGATACAGCGATTTAACATACGACAGAAGCAAACGCTTCTTGTAACTCGAAAATTAATAGATAATTTACAGAGAGACAGAAGTAAATTAACAAACGATTTCTTAAATTTAATCTTCAATCACGTTCAATTGCTCTCCTTGTACTTAAACGCTTAGGCCAAAATGGAACGCGACCGCCGGAAAGTCAACCGCGGCTTGCAAATTTGATCACGGGAATGCAGCCGTCGAAGTTCTGAGCGCGAGACTTCTAATCTCGGCGAAGAAGGAGAATAAGATAGCGGCAGATGGGAGGTCGCGAGATTAAAGCGGGGGAGAGTTGTCAGGCACCGGGCTCATCTTAGTTGCTCGTCTAAATCTCCCCCTGAGCAAGCTCCAGTGGCAATACATAACAACTATTAGCGAACCGACATTCATCTCGTTTAACTCGAGTTAGCGGCCGCGCCGCGTAAACCAAGTCCAGAAGCCGCGTTAGCAAGCCACATTGCTTAATACGATCGTTGCAAGCGAGAATCATTTCGCTAATTTATACAAAGTGGTACGACCTATCCAAGCGTGTTAATCAATATTCGTTCGTCGCGTATTGCACTCTCTCGCAACCACGTCAGAAAATTATAGCGATACTAGCAGCGTTTTTAAATGCTGCACATAAAATGTAGTGAAATCAACATATAAAAAACAAATTTTAGTTTCTCAAGCGTAAACATAACGTAACAAGAGCAGAATGCATTGAAAAAGATATAGATTTAAGTTACAGTTATAGAAAAATGTAAGCAATGCTATTAGTAATGTGATATAAGAATGATAATAAATTTATATATATTATTATTATTATAAAATATATAAAATAGTAATACGATATTTTAATAATGAATTTATTGTAGTAAATATCAGAGAATTCTCTCATAAAGTGCGAGTGAATTTCTGGTCGGGAAGAAAGTAGATAAACATGAAAATCTTTTGCTTTCCCATGCAAAGGCAGAGAGAACTGCAGGAAGGTTAATTTAACTCGAAACGCTTCGCTTTAGCCGGACGAGACGTCAAAGACGTCTAACAATATCGCGGTATGCACATTCCAAGAGCATTCGGTACTCATTCCGGACACGTCCGCGACGCGGTATTATGTTATTAGCCAGATCAACGAGCGTAAAGCGGTCAGAAGCGGTCAGGAAATACACCTGGAAAGCATGCCGCCTCTCGAATCCCGAGAACCCGGCACCGACCGGAGGGCATAGGGGACGTAAGCTTGTTAACAAGTGTACAGGACACGGGACAACTTGCGGGACAAACCGCGCAAAATAAACGGACAAACGTCAAACGACTTTTCACACATTAACCATCCGAAAGCACGCCTCTTGATAAACGAACTCCCTGTACGCGGTAATTAACGGTAACGGCATTAATTCCCTTCGACAAAGCGATCGCTTAACCGGTTAACCAAATACGGAGAATGCGGTTTTTGTATTACGCTGGGTCCTTCATTAAATTTTTCTCGTTAAAGAGACCGTTACCGAGCGTAACTGAATTAGCAGGGATAATGGAAATTAACTTTTTATGTCCGCTCCCTTTATTATCGTCTTCCTCTTTTGCTCTCTATCATCTCTTACGTGAACTTGGCATGAAAAATTCTTTAATGAAAAAAATTATCCTTATCTATGCCTTTTTTGTCGTTAGTATCCCTTTATTTGTTTCGCGCTTGTCGCTGTGTACGTCTCCATCTCTCCTCTGCCCGCAAGCCTCTTTCCTTCAGTCCTTCAATCCTTTCCACTTCGCTCTCCTGGCAGAAACTCCTTCGTCAATCCCCAAAGGAGACGCAAGTAATGCCGGGATTATGTAAACGTCACTCCAGCGAAACACGCATCTGTTCGGACGCATTCAAATTATTCAGCTGACAAACAATTGTAAGCATCTCTCCATACCTCTTGAATAATTCTAATCAATGTAAGACTAGCTCTAGATAATATTGCTATTAAAGGATTACACGTTCTTTCTCTTTCACAGGAAAGTTTCAATTAATTACCCATTTTCCTCAATTTTTAATTATTTGTTTAAGTTTTGACGCAAATTGAATGTTACGTTATATCTTTTACCGATCGTTTGTAGAAATTTCATGAAACACTCGTATGTATAACTCGTATGAGAGAATAGAGTAAATATATATTCTCGCGCGTATCAGTCAACGTTCTAACTTTCTCAACTTCGAACATGCTCTTACGCGATTCAACCAGCGCAACGACGTTACATGAAAAGACGATAATTTATGCTACTTAGTGATTCCGTTTCGCACATGTGTGTCGCAAGATCTTTCGCTAATTTGAGCTAACGAGCAGCTCATTCGAACGCATCACAACGTACGTAATGTCTAAAAATAAATACAACGCGATGCACGGACGAAGAAGCGATATCGAAAATGCGCGCTGCAAAGCACGCCTTCGCTCTTTTTCCAATCTTCTCTAATCCCTTTCTTATCCTCTAGGAACTCGAAATCTATCCGAGTCCTTGTAATTGGTATTCACTATCCTCGCCGTCTTCGCCGATGCACCATACACTTGGTGTCCCAATTTAATATGACTTATGCATATTCAATAGCTTTCCTCCGTCCGCGTCTACACAAGAGAACGGGGTGCGCACAATTCGCCGTGAGATGAGAAAGGGAAGCTAGTCAAGTTTTGTGACTTCCTAGTTTCTGCCTAATATATGCTAAAGTGTTAAATGATTAGAGGGAGGAAAACTTTAGAACGGAGATGGCGTAAAAGATTGTCGAATCTGATGTATATATATAAATGCAAATTTAATACATTTTTATGTAATCGAATCACATTATTTTCATGTCTTCAATCATTACGTATATGATCGTAAGAAGCGTGCAAAAGTGAGATGGGTCAACAGTTTTATCAAAGTTAGACAAAAAGAAACAATACTGATTCATTTCTGCACAAAACACTAATTATACAATTCTCTCTGTGATTAAAAATTATACAAATAATCGTCATGAAAGGAATATTGTCATCAGAGATTGCAACGGTATCGATTTCCACGGGAGATTACGCATAGCGAAATAATATTCCGCGAATCAGAATAACAGAGGATGAGAAGGTGGAAGAGGAGGAGGAGTAGGAGTAGGAGGAGGAGGAGGAAAAGAAGAACCAGGAGACAGACAGATATGGCGTGCTGCGTAACTTTTCCCTTTATCCGCTCATCCCGACGTCGTCTGCCGGGACCCGACAATGAATGGATGTCAAAAACGCAGCAATTAATTCAGACCTGCGGGGAACAAAGGCGTAAGAATACCGTCGGCCGTCGTCTCGTACTCCAGAGAAGTTCTTCCTCGGAGACTCTCTCACCGAAGAGGGATGAGATGGGTGGTTGGGAAAAGAGAAAGAGAGAGAGAGAGAGCAGAGTAAGAAGAACGAATGTAGGAGGGGAGGAAGTATAACTGGCAGTGAGGTAGCAACGAGCGGCAAGGCACAATAGTCGGATCATCCAACTTTACTTTGCTTATTGTAATTCAATTTCACGGGGCGTCCGCCTGTTCCTCTCTCGACGCACTCGCTTGCCCGCGTCCCCTTCCTTATTTCCCTCTTTCCGCCCTGATATCTTCCTCAGCGCGAGTGAGATCCTCGTTGGATTATGGGAAGGGAGGAGGGAGCACGAGAGCGTCTACCAACCCGACGCGGGAGATGGACTTGACAACTGTTTAACATCCTCGCTTACAATGCCGATCTCGCGTCAGCGGTCGCAATCGTGCCACGCCATTTTAGCCGCGCTAGAACCGGGGAGTTCGCGGTTCAACTCGGGCTCTCTCACGTTCCTGTAATTTACGACGGCGTGTAACGCGAAGCGTTTCTTCCGCCTCTCTTCCATTGTCGCGAGCGTTTTACCTGTCCGACGTGATTTTCAGCGGGACTATTCAGAACGTAACCGTTAAATATATAGTTTAATTTAGTTTGTCTCTGTGAGTTACAACAACGTAATACTTAAACTGCATTCTCTTTTCTCATTGTTCTCACGGAAGCACGATTTTATTAACGAAATCGTCCACAGATCTACATATTGCTAATCTGACATAAATTTACTCAGTTCAATTAAAAGAATCTCGAAGCCTTTACAGGATTAATGAACGTTCCAATAATTCCTGCTCGATTGAGATATCTTGAATCGAAAACAGGATGCATGGATCCCCCACGGTGGTGCTGTCAAGCATGTAGGGTAAACATCGGTAACTGCTTGGGCGGCGAAGGGTAAGAGGGTTGCATTCCCGAGCAATATCTTGCACCAAATTGTGCACGGCACGAGACACCCCCCTCCCTCTTCTAAGCTCTTCAACTCATGTTCTCCGTTTCTCACTATCCATCCGTCTCTTTCTCTCATGTAGCTTCTCATTTTCATCTCTCTCTCTCTCCCTCCCCTCTCTCTCTTTCTCCCCTCTCCCTTTCTGTCTCTCTCTTCCTTACCTGATTCACCGGCTGGGCTTCAACCGGATGGCTTCGTAGCGATGCCACGGCAAATACGCGAATGTTGACTCAGCCAGCTATCAGACCCGGTACCGGCGCGCTTTATTCGAGCTGACTAAACATGCCAACTTAGATTGCCATAACACTGCGCGAGCTACCTGCCACCAAGACCTCCCATTTCCACCTCGGTAACGCATGCGACAGTCTCCGATCCGCGAAGACTTTCGAACGATATCCGTTCCGATAATATTCCGATCGTCATAACATCGAGATTACAATGCCGTATGAGGCGGATCGTCAACGAACACCTCAACGATTTTTATTCATGGATGACGATTTAGGAAACTGGAACGGAGGATATTTCGTATCCTTGAGCAAACAGATTGCATTTCAAAACAGTTATTAATTTTATCTTCTGAATATTTATTAAATATAACAATTGTAAAGATTTAAAGATGTAATTATTAAAAAATGAAAACCTTGTTCACTAAAAAAATATTTATATATAACAGTATTTTAATGGCATTTAACTGAAACTGATTCAGCAAAATTTTATTGCGTCAGATACAGAGCCTACAATTTTATCCTGAAATTATAATTAACTCAGATAACTCAGATAAGGAGCAATTCATGCGCTAGGCGAACGCGAAATAGAGAATAAAACATAACATTAAGGTGATATAAATGCCGCGTGCGCGCGCCACTTCGCTCACTCCTGAATTATTCTCTCGCACTTATCAGGCGCGACTTTGATCGAGCGCGACGCAAACGTTTATCGCCATCGGACACGGTTGGCTGGACTCCAGCGGGCGGCGGCGGCGGCGGCGGCTATTACGTAAACAAAGGCAAGACGAGGCGCCTGATATAAATCACGCGGCGCATTATATCAGGAATTAGCCGGGCGACGCGGCGCGTGGCCGCGTCGGAAGATCGAAACCGGTCCAGCGGACCGATCCGCGGACCGTTCCAGCGGAGCGTGATCCTTTTTGAGTTACCGTATACCGCTTAACTCCATTACACGGCCTCTCGCTAATCTCTGCCCACCCGCACTCGTGCGAGCAGGTGCATCCGCGCTCCGTTACCCACGACTCGAGTTATCTCCGTTACACTTCAATCAACATCGGGAACGATCTGCGCATTCGGGTACTGTGCGGGTTCCGTTCTGACGGCGCGACGTATCAATCGCGCTCTCCTTATTCGCCGCGCTTACCGCCGAAAGCCGCCTCTTCATTGCGCATGGTCCAACGCCTAGACTGTAAATAAATGGGATACTCCCAATCGACTGCACCACCCTCTAATGACAAATAGTATAGTATACTATACAGTCAATTTCTATACGGATGAGCTTAAAAAGTTGTGCATTAAATTCCGTGTAAATAAAAAAAAAAACGATATTCGCGCGATAAGCTATGATTTAAAAAAATATTTTTAAACATTGCGTACCAAAAAAAAAATGTCACTTTTGAAAATGTACAGGTTTCTAAATTCCAATGCCATTGATACCGATAAGACAATGCCGAGATATAATTTTGTTATTCCCTGAATGTGCTATATTTTTTAATTAGTTCCCCACAGATATTGAATATAATTTTATGTTTCAGTACGCCAGACGTGGTTTATCTTTCTCGAGTTGTTTGCGATGCAAAGTAAGGTATCGCGCATTTTTGTCACGACTGGCTGTCAGCCTCCCGAGATACCGCGTTAAATATACGCGCTTCTGTATTTCTTTTTACGGGCTTTATTCGAAACGCCAGAAGGGAGGGCTGTGCCATCGCGCGGTTTATAACGGGAAAATTGTGGCCATTCGTTGTTATGATTCCGTCCGTGATACGTGCCTCGCGATCGAAAGACACGGGACGGAAAGCAACTTACACGCGACATACGGCCGGTTATGATCGGACGTAAGTACGCGATATAAGATGTCGTACGGGCAGTCGTAAACCTGACGGACACGAGCGGACATTCCTCGCTTTATTATCTGCTTTACTACTTTAATATAATAAAAGTCGAACCGTGCGGTAACGGACTCGTCGCCTTCGAAAATCCGAACTTTATCGGTCGAGATCTAAATTCCGAATTGCTCCGTTACAGACTTTCTTTATTTTGTTACGCCACCCCTAGCTGTGCTACCCTCCACACTATGAATATATTATACAGAATGGTCCATCATACTACCGGAAATTACTTTAATACCGGGGACTAGCGGCCAAGATAAGAAGAACGACAGTTGTTTCGATGCTAAATTATAAATAGTTGTCAAGATATAGAGGAACGAAGGAGATTGAAACCTTTCGGTGAATTAATCTTTAGGAACACGAACAGACAAGGAAGTTCTATCTAGTCATTCAATCAGTTAATAAAATAATGGATTTTTCATGTGTACGTGTAAATTTCTTTAGAAAGGAGCGTTAGTCGAATTACTGCAGACTTTAGTCCTACGTGAATTTCGATTTCGATGCCACAAGTTTCGCAGAAATATCTAGGTACAAACTGACGTTTCACATCGGACGTCCTTGTCAGGGCGTGCTGGCACGAGCTCGTAGACGGTTAATTGCGGTATCCCGCGGACGAAACGTGCTCCGGATCCCGCAAAGGACAACACGGAACAAGCTCTAGCCTGAGAATTCCACTTTTAAAAATAACATAGATCGTATTGACATCTTTTGATTTTATTCTTGAAAATACGAGAATCTGCAAAATTTTCGATTATATAAAATAAGAAGTTCACATTGACGAACCTAAGGTGGTAAATTTTTCAAGTTTGATTTTTAATATTTCAGAAAAAAATGCTTGCACACAAATTTTGAAAGTATTTTCGATATATTCACGTATTAATATGTGTCATTCGCATTTTAGAGATGTCCAATTTGCATCTCTTCAACGTGTTATAAAAATAACTGTGATACCAACGTTACAAGTCTCACAAACAACTGCAATCACTACATATTATTTCAATATTATCTTGCTTTTAATTACTTCTATCGTTTTGCACAATCATATACTGTATGAGTTTCATGAAATATGTATCATTCATTAATTGGGACGTCAACAAATTGTTTCAACATTTCAATACTTAAATAAAACCACGGCTACGTCACTGATAGCAATTTTTCTTTGTTCTCATGTATTTACACGATCACGCGATTTCGCGCAACGAGTAAAGTATTATTCTACATTTTTAGCGACGCGCGCATTCAACGCTTTTTGATTGCACGATGAAATTATACGCACTACACGCGGTTTTTATCTCGTATAAGCGCGCGAGGCTGATTCAATGCGAGTTTCATATGCGCGAACAAGTCGAAAGGAGAAGAAGAGCGTAAGAACGTAGGGGGAACGCCAGTACTCTCGAAAGGGCTCTCTTCCCAACCTCCCGTTTCTTTATTCCTTCCTTCCTTCCTTCCTTCCTTCCTTCCGCGGTGCGATATGAGACCACGCAGTGTATATTTCCTCTGGTTATTACATGCACATTCTATTATCTTGTATTCGTTTCTCCACCTTACACCGCGGATCTCTCGTACTCCCCTCCCCCCTTTCAGTCTCCACTCTCCCCAATATCCCGTGCCTATGCCATATTACACGGCGCGCATGCAAGTTTAACTCCCCCGTACACCCCCACGATCCCCCTCGCTCGCCATCACTTTCTCCGTCCTCCACACACCTCCTTCTACTTCTGCCGGTTTGAAATCCAAACTCCTGGAGATTGGTAGCGGAAGGTACCGTTCCCCGCCTATCCCACAGGGAAATACATAGCCTGGCTCAATTAATGCCCTCGGAATCGAAATCTTATTTCGTGCACTCGCATTCCAACTTCCAGCGGGTCTTTCACTATCTCGCTACTTCTTTCCGTCCTCCTCTATCTTTTCATTTTTTTTTTGTTCCTTTCTCTCCGACTTGTTCCCTCTTCGTCTCTCTTCGTGGTACTAAAGGAAATCACAAATGAATACGTAATGCGTTCCCGCCTGGCAACCGCGACAGAAATCAGCCTAGTTGTTTTCTCGGTGCTTCGTTTTATCGGTAGTGTATTTTATTCCTTCATTGCGGCGAAGACATTTTGCGCGAATAGAGGAAATCACGAAGTGCGAGATTACGACTGGAACGAAATCTCTGTATCGAAATCTGAGTCATATGTGCGGTATATGTGCGAAAATTCTAATAATATATTCATCGAGAAATAATTTATTATTATACTATATATATATAATGCACATTTTAATTAATTAATTAATTAATTAATTAAATGTAATTAATACGAACAGTGAAAAGCTGAATCGCCTTCAATCATGAATAGGAAGAAATTCTTATTTTTATTATCATAAATAATCAATAATTTTAATATTACTAAGAATTAATTAATTACAATTAATTAATCTTTTGTACTTATTTATTTGATTCACGCCAGACCAAAATTTATTTTTTTATTTTCTCAAATTAGCACTACTATTAATAAAAAAAATAATGTTATTGTTATTATTATATTTAATGCTAAAATTTGTAACTATATATTTCTAGGTGTAATTTATTGTTAAAATACAGAATGACGCCGTCCTATCAAAGATGTTGCAACAATGATTGTGTAGGCCAGTTTATTGGTACGTGTTTTCACGAAGCCTCGACTTTCTGACCCAGTTACGGTTTCACGTTCAAAAGCGGAAAAATTGTGACATCTTGATCAATAAAGTTCAGGATGCAATATACTTCGTGGGTATATTTGATTGTTTTTTTTTTCACTGTTATTCGGAAATTTATAAGTACAGAAAGTGGAATTGGGGGTAGTATATATCAGATGTTACGACGAGTATTACGACGTAATTTGATCGAACTATAAATCGTTGGCAGATAAACATCATAACGACATCGTCAGTATTTGATTACCTTGATGACTAATATTGACAATTTAACGATTGCAAAGATAAAATAAAAACTCACGAAACAATAGTTCGTATCAGCTAGTCCAAGTATTTTCAAACGAAAGAAACGATAGCAATTCTGGGACGCTGTACAAGACGGGAGTTAGCTTTGCGAAAAGGCTTAACCAACTTGCTCGCAAAGTACCGAACGCTGCGACGTTACAATGTCGAAACAGTCGAAAGTCCGCGTAACTGGCGCTATGTTCGCAAGCGATTCGCATAATGTCCGAAGTACTCCGCCGGCCAAAGAGAACGCGAAGAGAGCGCCCTTTACCGCCGCTTACTTTGGAAGTCTTCGTATCCGCTCGTGCATAAATAAAGAATATCCTCAGTCGCCCACGACCGTTTCTATCGCGATCTCTTCCTGCCTTCAACTTCACCGCCTTCCTTAACCGAACCCTCCTACCGCGCTGTTCCTCCTCGACGCCTTAAACTCTCTCGTCGGGTCTCGAGTTTCCACCCTCCGGGCGCCCCCGCTCTTAGAAACAATGAGGCTCCCAATCGCATTTGCTATTCCCCGGTTCCATCGTGCGAGCCGAGCCCACATCCTGCTCCTTACCTCTCGTCCTCCCTTCTAAGCCCGCGAAAGCGGTTCGCTCGCGAATCCTTTTACATTTTTATAAAGCAGCTTAATTCGCTGCCAAGACGAAATGGCACACTCGGCACTCGCACGCGGAATCGAGTCGTGCGGAACACGACGGGGAAATTGGGAAGAAATGAGAAAGACAGTCTCCTTTAGCAAATTTGACCTCAATAAGAGATTTCGCAGATTTCATCGTTCGTATTGTATTGCCCCGTCAGCGATACAGTCAATTGCCAATAATAAAATGCTATAAATATAATTACACCAGGATTTATGTCGTCCGGCAATCAGATCTTTATATTTGTCATTAATCGATAAATATACAGCCCTTTTCATCTCAACTTCGAAATTATGCGTTTTCGAGAGCTTCAGTTTAAATTATATAACTTCTCAACAATAAGATACAATTGAAACGTACAAATTGATATAACAAAGTCATATTCTTTTCGCAACTTTGAACTTACTTTAATAAAGTTCGCACTATAATTTTCTATCTAATAATAATATCTACTGAATCGCTAATTTCTCAAATTTCTATGTAACTTTAGATAGTCGAGTGTGAACTCGACAGAAAAAGATGGCGCAATGGAACAGTGCTCCGTAGGCAAACTGCGAACGCAAGTATGATAAATCATAGCTGATTAGGAACATTATAGCTACGGTGGAGCAAAGAGAGAATCATTGGAAAATATATTTCTCGGAAAAGAAATTATTACTGTTATTACGTTGGTGAACGAACACGTGTTTTAACTGACCCGAGGTTAGGCCTTCGCACGTGACGTAACAAAAGCTTTACAGCTATAGACCTGCACAGCTATAACGTTAGCATGTCGAAGGATCCCACTTGCAAGATTTTCTTTCTAAAAGAATCAATCCTGTTTTTAAACTTTGAATTTACAATACATACACAGTAGCTCTGAATTTCGCGTTATAATTTTATTGTACATGAAAAAAAATAAATTTACTGCAGCATTTAAAAATTCAGCTAGATATAGAAAGTAGTTTTATGTTGAACTATCAAAATATTATAATTATGTAGGACGCCCAAACATGATAACGTTGCTACAAACAGTTTTGATATTTTAGCAACCAAGTTAAACATTCGATATAATTTTTTAAATAATTCAACACAATTATTTTCAGATCTATGTTTTAGCAAAACTGTTCTTAGTGACATTTATCTAAAGTAGCTCAGGGCATCGAGACCTTCTTATTTATTCGCATCTCTGAAACTTAATCTGCCATTATTACATTTAATTCTTAATATCATGTAATTACATATTTAATGATATCAACGTTAGATCATTATATATCTTTCAATATTAAACATCATCTACCTTTCGTGTAGTTTGCCGCGCCTATACTAAAATGCTGATTAATATTAACCGTGTTACTCTCGCTGTTGTGATTAATACGACGTATCGATCGGCATTATCTCAGCACGTAATTAATTCGAGAGCGTACATGGGCTTACCGTAAGAGTTATTATAGTTACAGTCTCGTGTCTAGGTCGCTTCTGATCGATGTATCACGTCTATTTTACATATATTTTACAGTCACGATAGTTATCATGGTCGTCAGAAATCAATATAATTAAACTGTCTTGTTCTATATTCCAAAGAAATGCTATTAATATTCACTTTCATAAATAAATGTTGGAATTGTTCCTACAAATTATTCTATAAGGAGCCATTATAAACTTTACGCAAAAAAAGACGCTTTCTCTTCTCTCGCCTAGAAGTGATTTAATTTTTCCATTAAAAAATCCTATCATAATAGTCTCTCAGACAGGCTTGTACGAGTATATATACTGAGAGAAAAAATTGTAGTGGTGGCAATTATAAGGAGACAACCATACAAATTTTGTTAATATAATTATAATATATAGTTAAGTGAACTGTATTATAGTTATTGCTAAGTTTATGATTAAGAAAACTAATAAAAAGTAGTTGTAATTACTATATTATATAATATACTACAACTATTTTT
>QKQZ01012724.1:34449-62651 GCA_003595255.1 Solenopsis fugax | reverse complement strand
AATTATATATATATATATATATATAAAATATATAAAATACGTCGGTTGGAAGATGTCTCTCGCGGAAGGTTATCGCCTAGGCTCGCTTCTAACTCTTTCCTCTTCCGTTCCATCTCCCTTTTCCTTTTCACCTCGTCCTACATCAGACCTTGGGGAATGAAATAAATTCCGCGTTTCTGAGAAATTGGAGAGCCTCGGGGGGGATGGAAGACATTTTCCTTGGACCTCCGGAAAACTCCTTATTCCGCGTCATCTGCTTTTCAATCAAGGTCGGGTATCGACGTGGGCGAGATGAGAGGTAGGTGAGCTTGGCTACGAAGCCGACGGAGGTCGGCAGCCACCTTACCTTCAGGTTATAGATAAGTTGATATCACCCTTATAGTACCGTCGCTCCATCGACCTTGCACTTTCAGAGCTCGTTTTTAACCTTCGGACCGAAAGGAGGAGAGTTACGTCATTGACCGCGACAGAACAGAATTTCCCTTTTTCTTATATATCTTTGGCTAATAAAGCTTTTTACATTATTTATTTTTTTACGCAAAAATTTTACGACAAAAATATGAATATCATATTTATAATATTCTTAGTTCTCCTTTAACTTATAAAAGAATGAATTATTTGTAAAACAAAAAAAACCATGTTCTATAAATCTATAATATCGAAATTCTTCTACGTGCAACTTATCAGCTTTCGTTGCAAGCGTAATATGACGCTCAAAAATTCGACAATATTTGCAGAAAGCCAATCGAAACTTCCGTTATGACGAAGTGTTTTTCGTGCAAATGTGAAATTGGAATCGTGCAAAGGATGTAGCAGATTCGTAAACTCTGTTACAACACGTGCGGCCTTCCGCGTGCGAAATGTTTCAAACTAAAGTAAATTATATATTTGAGGCGACACACGGGCGTATCTCTAACAAGAAAAGGAAGCGGAAGATATTATACGGGAGAGAACTGCGCGGCGTTTTGTCACTGAGTTCGCGGGTACAAGTTTCGCGATTTCGTCGGAGGCGCGATAAGTAAAACTCCGTCTTTTTTATTCTTCGCAAGCGGGAGTTTCTTCTGAAGTTTATACTTACTTTCTCCACCTTCCACACCGCCAGCTGGGCGGCCCTTGTTTCTACCACAATTTTAGTTCAGTTGGTCGCTAGTCACGCATAACAAATGATTCTCTCTCGCTCTCCCATGTCTCTTTCTCTCTCTCATTTTCTTTCTCTTCACGGTCTTCCTATTTTCTTTATTTCCATTCGATTATTAGCTGCGAACACAGCCTGGAGCAAATTACAGACGAAGTAATAGTCCCAAATATTTGAAAAGAATAATGGTTTTTCTAATTATTATGTATTTTTTCATGATACTCTAGTTACATTCATGTACATCAAATATCTTTTTTTCTTAATAGAGATGGAAGAGTTTTAATGGAGCAAATCAATCAATTTTGTTAAAATTATCAATATAACGTATGATGACCGTAGTTTTATTTTCCAAGTTTATGTTTCCATAAATGTAGATAAATAAAAATACGAACCAATATTTTTTTATCAATGTCAAAGATTAAAAATAACCAATGATCAATCAAATAATGGCTCGAAAATTTTCGAGTAGCATATGGAGTTGATGGATGATTGGCGAGAAACAATTGCAGTCCGAAGACCCGCACTTCAAAATTGGCAGATGCTGGTCCCTGAGACTGAGAAGGACTTTTCCGCGAGAGTCCGAGAGAAGAGAACAAAAACCTCCGAGGACTAACGGACGAAGGAAGGCGATGGAACCAATATGTAGCATACCTTTTTCCTTTCTATTCCTTTCTCTCTCTCTCTCTCTCTCTCCGTCTTCTCTTGCTTCTCAACCCTACGAAACCTTTGTTACTTGTTAGTGACTTTTATCTGGTCGCCCCGGGTCCTCGATTTATCTCTCGGTCTCCTCTCTCATTCTCCCTCGACTCTTTTTTCCCTCCCTTTTCCTCCTCCGATCTTCTTCGTCTTCCCTCTCGCTATCGCCTACCAACAGCCCGCAGCTTCCGCTCCCTCGAACAGTCCGGAACTTCTTATTCCGGATTTCAGACCCGTAGGCAAGACTCTCGTCCCCTTTCTTCTAGTTCTTCTTCCTACTTCTCTTTCTTTGGCCGCCGCCAGTCCTTCCGGTCCCACCACCTGGTCCCTCTTATCAGAGGTAGCTTAATCTCTCGCACGACTTCTGTTAAGATAGACAACCGTGCTAGCACGCGCGCGGCCACGCTTTGCACAGCCGCGAAGATGCGGACGACTTTCTTCTTCGTGTAAACCATCTCGCCTTATCGTATCTCCTCGGAAACTTGAGAACGAATTCGATTCAACGGCGGTTCTTAATTCTTACGGTTAGTTGCTGATCCACTGCCGATAATTCCACCAAACCTAATACGGAATATCACGATCTGCGAGCAAATTGTATAACTCTGACATCTTCTATCATTGTAAACTTTGCAAAAATCTCGCACCAAGATCGACGGTGGATGTGCAATATATTATTTCAGGATGTTGATTATCTAACTGGAGAACTTTAAGGGGATGCTAAAGTTGTCAAATTTATCGGCTGAACAGCGAACTTACACACATACGATTTACAATATGTGTGTACGATTTATGCATCATCAATACGTCACTACATATTACTACATCAATGCGAAAAGTTGTCACAAAATTGCGTTTAATCGGTAAAACAGAACGACTTCGGGATTACCCTTAATAATCAATTTTATTAATCATATTTTCTTCTTAAAAAAGAAAATGTTTGACTAGAAAAAGAAATACAATTCCGAGGAAAAAGGTTAAGAAATTGGGCAATTCTTCGTCTCTTCTCGTTGACAAATTGCGTACAGACAAATCACATAATTTGTTACAAAGTGCTTTCATGTCTGCGTATGCTTCTCGTTTCGGGTCTTCGATTGAAGAGAAAAAAAATAGTTTCTCGCTACCTTGTCTATCGTCGTTGATAAGTCGTCTTCCGAACAAAGAGGTTGATTTGTAAGGATGGTCTTGGAGATCACTTTTCTTTAGGGACCACCATGGAAATATTGGAAGTAGTAGCAATCGAAGAATGACCCTATTCGCGCCTTTCATAGCAAAGCCTTAGATAATAAAGGCTCGTTCACGCGAGCATAATGGAAGACTGATCACGCTGTCCGTGCTATCAGCACTTGCCATTGCTCACCAAGAATTCTGCTTCCGACATTCTACCTCCCTTAAATACGCTATTTCTTTGTACAATTGTTATGCGTTCGAATTACCTTTACCTCTCTCAAATATAATAGTAATCAAATCGCAGAGAAATTATAGCTCTCATCGTTCAATATAATGTATAACTAAAACTTCCCCTTTTTTATTGAAAACTTGTACGAGTATTATTTTATTTAATAAAATAGCTTGAAAAAGTATAAATTGCGCAAACTATAAATTAACTACTATGTTGTACAACTATAATGTAAATTAAAACAAGAAAAAACTGCAAGCGTGTTAGTATTTATTAAAAGCATTGATAAACGAATGCAACAGTACCCAGAATTTTTGAAAAAATTTGTAACTCATGGAAATTTGAAAAATTTCCACTTTCATGTTCATATTCGTATCCACATCACGTTACATCTCGCCAGAGATTATCAAAATGTGTATAAAAATATACAACGCTTTGTTAAAAATATAAAAATTATCGTGATATTTTACGCATTATTTCTTCAGTAACTTAAATTGTTTTAAATTGTTTTATTAAACGCGGAATGCACATATTGATTTCGCGCAACCGCTTACTCCAATGTAGTTAATATGCAATACCGAATATATGCACTTCGGTATTGATTTTTCCGGTATCGCAAACTGAATAACGCCACCGGTTTCGAAATCAGTTGTCTCGATGTAATTCGAATCATTTTAAATGGTTTTATGTATCGATTTCGGAATCTAATACTTTTTTGCATAGAGATCTATATACATATATGTATATAGCTCAAAAATGTTTAATAAAATGCATTTTTTTTGTTTCAGGTAAGTCCAGGACAATTTCTCTTGATTAACATGCGACTCAATTACAAGGCCAGCTGTAGTGTGAGTAAACGTCTATTTTGTTTCATATTATGAAGTAATTTTAATGACACTAAGAACAACTTTACGAGAAGGGAACTATTATCGTTGATTGTTGCTCAAAGCGGTCGCGCGCGTATTTCGCGTATTTCCTACGACACTGGCCACAATTAATGCCGAGGGGAAAGTTAGTTAAAAGGACTTTATAGAGGAACAATGTTTCCAGTCTAGTTCTTATTAGACTTATTATCATTAGTCTGCTTTTCTATTTACTATCTTTACAGTAGATACGAACAGATACTACGCCGTTTTTTTTCCAAATTAAAACGCCTAATTATAATCAATTCGCTTATATTTGCCCATTAATTTCATTTTATAGCATTTATAGAAATTTTATAAAAACGTCAACGTTTTACAAGACATTTTCATCGTGTCCGGAGCGCATTATCATTCATTTATCTATAATCGAGAAGGTTGAGGCAACAACGCGGCCTTTGTGTCAACCTTAATGCTTCGTTCCACGTTCATGTAAATTTCAACGGTAATTAGTTCGTTGAACATATAACGGCGAGAGTCATAGGACTTTGCTGGGAGATGAGTTATGTGTGTATTAAATGCCAGAGAAGTCAAAGGCAATGTCTAGATTCTTGTAATATCCGGCGACCATTCGAGCAAACCGTCGCCACGCGATGTACGAAAAAGAATTCCACGCATGTAGGCCCGCCAATAATTTAAATATGTCTATTTATACAATCGAGCTAAAATTATTTTATATTATTCCGATTAAATTCCAATTTAAGTTGTAGGCAATATTTGAAATAGTAATTTTATCAAAAGTAAAATATGTTGGTTACAACTTAAATTGAAATTTGATATAAATAATGTAAAATAGTTTAAACTTGAATATATATGTGTATTTAAAATTATTTAGCCGTTATATTTGACGTAAAACAGTTTAATTGGCTCTACATTGAATTTCTCGTGAGATTCTCGATCGTTAATCGATCGTATATCTCGAATCCCAATCGGGGTAGGTCGTATTAGGGGCGACAAGAAGGGGATCGGCGGCAGTCGTGAGATTTTTGGCGCGACCTCCGGGATACGTGGATCGAATTCCAGGAAGGTTCGAAGGTGCTCCAGAATTCTCGTAATATCCAGCCAACGTCCATGCGAAGCGGCGCGACCGCCGAATTCAAAGATAGATTCCACGTGAGTCAAAGCGTGTCGAGAAAGAGGCAGGCGGCTTGCGGCACCGGGCGTGGAAAGGGCGAGGAGGAAAAATGGAGATAGAGCGAAAGATAGAGAAGCACGAGGTGGACCAAGGCAACGGGGACGCGTTTCTCGCGCTACCGAATGACAAATGGAGACCACAAGATTGCGCCTCCGACATCCAATTAGCCCGACCTTCCTCTCCTTGTTCGGCTCTTTCCTGACGCTTGTACCACCTCTAGTCCACCCCTTTCGTCCACCCTCACGACGTCAGGTGCAGGACACCGTCCGCCTCACCCTGTAAATGGCCTGAAGAGCAAGAAGACTCCATCCCTTTGTACGTTTAATCAACGAAATCTAAACGTCATTCCGCCTGAGTTCGCGCGACATGCGCATCATACCGTAATTTTCATTAGCATCTTTGATCCATGCTAATCCGTATACTCTAGTAATATCAACAATTTATTTATGTTAAAACATTAATATGATATTTAACTGTAAAGAATGTTTAATTTAAATTTTCCTTTTCTTCTGTTTACATTATTATTAAAGTTTTTAATATAAAACATAACAGGTGACGTTTAAAATTTATCAAAAATACGACGGAAAATTATTTCAAACATTTTAGTGCTGGCTAAGAGCGTACTACTCATTTGTTCAGAGGGATGCAATTTTCATTTGGCTCTTTACGCGTATCTACCTCAGCTCGCCTCGCGGCGTGAATTATTCGTTCGTACTTAATGAAGAATTACTTGACGCTCTTCGAGTAAAATTGTGCCATGCGCCAGTGAACACGAGGTGGCACGTCCTTGTCATCGTCTCCAGACTGTGCCTTAATATTACGGAACCGAATGCCGTCGAAGACGACGACGACGACGACGACAACGACGAAGTCAAATCCCGATGTGAAAGGCGGCGCAACAGCGGCGGCCGCCGCCGCTTCATAACGTCTAAAGGGCGTCTAGCGTCGCCTCGTCGGAAGACAAAACCGGCAATTACCGTCATTCCTTCCGCACGATAACCCTGCAGCTACGGCAGCGCGTCCGCGTGTTTGCCGAACGATCGATTTTCTTAACCCTTGCTACACAATCTCTGATTTTCCCCAGCTCCGAGACTCGCTTCCTCTTCCGTTCTACCTCTACCTCTCTCTCTCTCTCTCTCTTTCTCTGTCTTTCTATCTGCCGGCCGAAGTTAAATAAATTGTGAATTTCACGATAAATCGAGCGCGAGAGATCTACGATTATTTCGCGCGGGTGATCGTATTCCCTGATCCTCGAGCCCGTAACACCCAAGCTCGAATTTCTCTTGGAATATTCTTGCCCGTTGTAATCCGATGTCGAATAATCTGATATTTTACTAACGTCACTGACTCGTAGCTATGCATATCCAAATTTGTCGAAATATATTTCCCGATGCCAAATATGTTCCTAAAAAGGGGTTAAAAGAATCGCAAGCGCACCGCAAGATAAAACACGGAGTGGATTTTTAGTCAATTTTACCCTTAGAAAAAAAAATTGGTAACGAGTTGCTTTATCATTTTCACCAAAAAGTCTAGTTTATGACAACACATGCTTCGCAACATTAAATATAAAATACCAGTTGCAATTACGGTAAGTAGTTGTATAATTACATATTCACGCTGAAGACATAAAAGCGTCTACATTACATAAGAACAGGATGTATCGATTAAAACAAATTAACTTTCTTTGATAATTTTGCATTGAACTGTGATCAAGTACAGGCAATTTAATAAATCTTTTACATACGTTTCTTTAATAAGAAAAAAGAGAAGGATGAATATAAAAAGTGGAAAAATATAAAAAATAGAGTAGATGTTATATTACGTCTAATAAAAATGAAAAAGAATCTTCAATCAAGCGATAAATTGTCAGCCGTAAAGTAATGTTTAAACTATTAATTTAACTTAATAATTATTAAAATTTTACGTTACGATAAGTTTCATTCGAGTTCAACGCTTTAATGTATAATACTTTATCGTTAAAAAATTTATCGTGAAACTGACGATCTCATCAGTTTATGAAAATACGTATTGGCGAAAATGTATTCTTGCAATGAGCACACACATACAGTCGGACGATAAATCTTTAATGGTAGGCAGCTGGGAGGACGGCAATGTTTAGCGTGAAGCATGTGGCGGCCACGTTCGCTCCCGTACATAGTAAGCGGCTCTGTTACTAATTGCTCATTAGTTCGGGTCGCAGACATTCCGATCTGTGCATAGTCGGCGTTTATTTCTAGGCGGATAACGATTTATTCATCGATTCATGTTCCGATTAATTAACTGTCCGATCGGATCTCCGCGAAAATCGAGTGAAACTCTGAAACTCGAAGCGAATCTTTCGACTAAATTCTTCTTTCCCTTGATATACTGAAATTACTATTCATCAATTTTTAAAAAATCGTCCATATCTACATTTACATGCTATGTAGAATAAAGTATTAATTTTATATGGAGTAAATCTACGCGTTGAATTGAAGATTTATCGATTAATACATTGTTATCCCTTGATTGGTGATTGAATTTTCAATGGCGTTCTTGTAATCACTTTGATTGATGTAAAAATTTTTTAAGTGCTTGTAAAAGATAAAAGTAATTTAATACAATATAAAATTTTGAATAACGTAAATAACTAGATAACAATGTAAAGTAAAAAGCGCGCAAAACAGTACAGTTTATCTCTGAAGATAAGTTTTATTTGATGAAATATGATATTACACAAAATATTTTCTCATTATATGCTTGTAATAGAAATTTAATATTGGCATAAAACATACAAAACTCGTTGGGTAGATGTGTTACAGATAATTTGTACATTTTAGAAAGATAGTTAGGAAGTTTGCACGCATATTATTAATAGATATCTTGAGAATTGATGTTAGCGATCAGGTGTAATATCATAGTGACGAATAGCTCCGCTTAAAGAACAATGTAGAAGAGCGTAGACGAAAGGACGCGTTTCGCGGTTGTCAGAAGTGAGGCGCACGAAGGTTGGAAGATCAACGAATGCAACGATGTTCCCGGGAATGAATCGTCAGGAAGTATAGCGAGCGCAATTTGTTCGACTGAGAAAATACTATGGCGCGGGGGTGACGTTTCAAGAGAGAGAAAGAGAGTGCGCGTTTCGCTCATTCGCCACGGCATTATGCGAGCCAGTCTTATCGTCTCGCTTCTAATGTTTGCTCGTTTTCGTGCCTCCTTCAGTTCTGGGCACTTCTCTTGGATCCGCGTCTCCGGCTTTGCGTGATTAATCACCATAAATAAATATCCCGCCTCGGCGTGAGATACCGTATCTCGGGAGAAAGAGATTACTTCTTGCCGAGGATTCTGCTACAATCATGGCGAAACGGGTGGAGAGCTCTCCCGTTTCATCCCTCCGCGGCAAGAAGGCGCAACGGGGCGTAGCTCATCTCGTGGAAATAACGCGCTGACCATTAACTTGATTTTTAAATCTAGCGTAAATGATAGTCTTCACTTCGATGCAATACGATACAATGCGCTCGACATACATTGCTTGCTAGATCTTACGATATAGAAAAAATAAAAATACCAAAAAAGTAATTGAATTATACATACACATAATTATATATAACTTTATATGATCATATTACTTACATAAATTTTTTGAAAACATAATTTTCTAGAAAAAATGTTCAATTAGAAATTATCAAAAAGATAAATCTTTTTTAATAATTTTGAAATAATACGTGTCTCTTAACAACAGCATTTCTTTAACTGCGAAACTCTTTCTCTCTCCTTGCAAGATTAGCACGGGAAAGTATGGTGTATATCTTTTCATTAGTTGAGATGTGTGTGTACTGAGAGTAACAAATAGTTTTCTACGTATTCTCATTTCTCATTTCGCTCTTATTTACGGCTTCTCCTTGAGTCTTCCCTGACTTTGTTTTTCCAACCTTGTCGCGTTAATTTCAAAAGTAGTTAATTAAAAGACGATTCTCTCAAGCTCGACCTACATAGACTGTTGTCGAATGAATGAGAACTTTGTATTCTCAACAACTGTAACTATGTTAGAAACAGAAAATGGCTGGAGATCCGAAGACCAGATTCGGAACCAGTCATTAAAAGAGGACAATTTTACGAGTTTGACACAGAATATTTTCATCATAACGTTATAGTATGTCTGTCTAATAGAAAACAAGCAGTAAAAGATTTAAAATAATAGCAAGTACTATAGTTTCCCAGTAATACGTTCATTCATATTTATCCACAAATATTTAGGCAATATTAGAGTTGATGAAAGTGCTTGTTTAATTCTTTATGATCTGGTATAGAAACTGTTATATAATCATAAACGTGTAAAACTTGCACTTATCGAAATTCATAAATATCAATTCATCATTTTTTATTCATGCAATTGCTTGTCAAACATGAATGATGATATCAAAATATGCTTTCAAACTTTTGTATACAAATCTCATGATGTATATAATATTGTAAGTTGTCATATCACAAAATGTATTGTATATACACTAATTAAATTTTACTAATTACATCATTAATAAAGTACTGTTCGTAAAGTATCACATAACTTGCGCAAAATTTCGTAAAATCTCTATTATCCCAGATTATGAAATTGTATGAGCCAAGCTCTCATTATTTAATATTTTTCGGGTTCTTCTTTCTAATCCACATGCTGTTCACTCTCTGGCATTCATCGTTTGAATGAAGCGAGAGGCATACGGCATCGTATATAAATACACTCATAAAGGCAATTAAAACGATTCAAATTCGTGGTCGAGGAATGTTTCTGACAAATCACAGGGAGAATATCTACTCGCGGATCCTTTGTCTGGACTTTCTACCCTCTCGAGTTCAACACGCGAACACGAAACTTAAACAATTGAAAACGGACGATGGACGACAGATACATAGTATAACAAAATATAACATATTTTTGCTTACGTATTTTGAACACATTCGCAAAAAAAATAAAAAGAGAAATTACATGGTTGAAACTGTGACACGTGAGATTATCGCTCGATAGAACAAACTTGATTTTTTTTTGTACATTACATGCTAATAGCCTCAGGATAAGCTTAGTCTCCGATTATCGTAGAATATTTCCATCTTTAAAATAAAATGGATTGTTCTTTATCCGCGTACACCGCATGCGAGTTATTTTCCACGCGCATATACGCTTTACGTCAATCTGCATGCGAAATTCGCCGAAACAACAACAAGGGATCTAGGTTGTCAATGCAGAATCGTGTTTTATGAAATATGAAAATATTACATAGAAATTGAAAAGGAATAAATCAATAAAACGAATCTATTGGCAGATGAGATATTTTTGAATGAGAAACGAAATTTTTTTAAATTGTTTTTGCCATTGTTTATGAAAAGATTGTAAATTAATGCTATATATTTTAATTTAAAGAATTACGCAAGTCGACATATGCATTACATATCTGCTAATTTATTTAGTCTGATTTAAAAAGTTACGTACATATGTACCCCTTTAAAATTTTACTATTTTCTCCGAAGGGGTTGCTCCGTCAGGTGGCGCCGTTTGTGGAGAAGCTTTGTACTAAGCTTTGCATCCCTTTCCCTGTATATCTTGATAAAATGTAAGGAAGAAAAGAAGAACATTCTGTACATAAATTAAATTGTGTATTTAATTTTAATATCTTCTTATTCTTGATAATTGAAATCGACATAAATTAATTGCATCTTGGTAATTCAAAATTATTACAACTTTTAATTATTCATTTCAAATTATTCTGTGATGAATATTCTATTTAATTATTCCATATGTTAAATTTTATTGTCAAATAGTAAAAGTTTATAATATATATTTTAATTGCAAAAATTTGATACATATTCACACATCAAGCTGTCATTTAATGAAAGGCTAGTGTTAATCCTATTATCACCTATTTATAGATATCAACTATAGATATATATAAACGATACAGTGTCGAAATTGGGAAAATATATCTGCTCTACCGCTGTTATTATGCCGAGTCATAGAATCGATTCTCGACGTTGCTGTACGCTAGGGTGCAATAACCAACGCGGGCTTCGCCTGCACCCCGCTTGCCCGTCGTAGATAATCGCCTCGTAATTCACATATCCAGGGTCATTATTATTCATACTTGGAGTGAGACCACGGTATGCAAAGGCAAATTGCCAGCCGGACCGGCGAACACCGCGTAGTACTTGCATACGTACGTAGGAGCTTAGCTTTTCATCGAGCATTACGTAACGATTCGACTACTATGTACAAAAGTGTGCCATGAGGAAAAGAGTGAGTTTACTTTGGAAGTTAATAACGCTTTAGTCAACTGAACGTGCAACATGAGACACGCTTTCCCATTAAAGGGGATAGAGCGAAGTCACGAGCGATGAGTTCATAAGCCGCGCTCGAGATCGTATCGCGAGAATAACGTAAATAATTACAGGCACGAGGCCCTGTTTACCGTAAACTTCACCTCCCTGCGAGGAAACGTGGGAAACCCGGGAGCCTCCGTTATCAAGACGTTGAGCGATCGACAGATTTTATTTTATTTTATTTTTACGTGTCATCATTTGCAAAGTGAATTAGATATTTTGCGAGAGAGAGAGAGAGAGAGAGAGCTCAGCGGTGCGGCCGCTTTGCGAGCCACGCCAATTATATCGTCGGGCTTTTACATTGGTCTTTAAAACAGCATTACGTGTTTATCTTTAAAACATCTCGCGATAAAAGCGAATTGCGGGTTACGTGCGGGCGGTACGGGAATTGAACACTTTAACCGCGGCGCTACCCCGACGATTATAAAGGTAGTAAAAGAAAGATTAGTAGCCATAGCCGTCATTTGTTCCTGTTCAAAGGCATAATTATCCTTCGTTTCGCCGGGTGATTCCAAGCGGACGTAAAATCTGCGCCCATCTGCATTTTTTTTCCATCGATATTTTTTCCGGTATATCCGAGAGAGCGAGTACGCGGTCGTATCTCGCCGAGGGAGTGTATGCACTTTATTGGCTGTGTTTTGTCTTTCGCGCACAGCACGCAAAGACCGAGAGCCTCGCCGGAGTCGCGCCATCTTTTTACGACGCACCCCGTACGTCTTTCTGCGGTTGATGGTTTGAAAAAGGAAGAGAGGGCCTCGGACGATCACGCGAGGCCTGTAAACGGTTATCGCGTCACTCGCGGCCGGAAGTGCATTCCTGACGGCCGGAAAGGACGGCCGGGCTCGATGGCCTCTCTAATTACGCTTACGTACTATTCACAACTCTTTCAGCGCCTCGAATCTCGATAGTCTGTCTGTTCTTGGTGAAATTTAGGCGAACGTATGCAAATTATTATTGATTGAGACGCGATTCGATGCAAAATTCCTTGCATCGGCCTGTCACTCGTTGTTCACTCTGTTATTTTTCACGGGTTATTTCCGAGTATTCATGGCCCGGCGCGTTTGAACGTGAAAAAAAAAAAAGGATCGATCGTGCCGCGCAGATTTGCGGAATTCCTCGGCCGCTAGTCAAACCCGCCCCCGTTCTCCGCGTGTCAAATGAAAATATGTCACTGCCAGTCGGTGGCAGTCGAAATCCGGACGCGGTGGCGTTCTCATCAGCATGCGAAAACTTTGTTATTTGTTTGAACACGTTAAATTATGCATGCGCAATATGCTGACGGCTTTCGACGGCGTTTCGGGGGGGGCGGGAGACGGAGGAGGACGCGAGTTTGGGCGCAGAGAAGGGCACGATTCGTGGGGGTAGTCGAAAGGACGGATGAGGGAGTGACGGAGAGAAAGAGAGAGGAGAAGGGGGAAATAACAGTGCCACACAGAGAGGAGAGCGCGTGAGTCGAAAGGGGTGCAGCTTTTCTCTCAAACGTAATTGAAACAACAATAAAGTACGAACGCGCAACAATGAACGCGCCTAATAACCCCGAGGTCTTTGCCGGCTCTATACCTCGGCCTCCGCCTGAAAACCCAGGAAGGGATCCCGCCTCGACTCTGCCGTTCGAGGGGTGTCAAGATATGATTAAATTACGTGATACAGGCTATTCGACCCGCGTCCACCAAGTTTACATCCACGCGCGATCAACCGTCTTGCGACTCGACTGACCTGCTGACTTAAATTGTAATTAATGTTTCGATGTTACGAACTCTTATTGCATTTAATTATTTAAATATTTTCTAATTGCGAGTTTATGCAGAGAGTATTCTTTAGGTACACAGATGTCAGTTTCAAACTTAATATAGGCCTGTATCTTAGATTGAGAGGCGGCAGCGATGTTTCATACAGGAGGATATAATTATGCGTCAGGAGTTTTTTCAGCTGTACGTGCAGGCGTGCATGTATAATATATCGTTTTAAAATTCACAAAACTAATCTATGCACAAAGAGCACATGGATACTTTGATGCTCAGAATTCGTCGACAAAAAGATAATCCAG
Organism: Solenopsis fugax; assembly: GCA_003595255.1. Classification (NCBI taxonomy): domain Eukaryota; kingdom Metazoa; phylum Arthropoda; class Insecta; order Hymenoptera; family Formicidae; genus Solenopsis; species Solenopsis fugax. Next base: position 48,974 of record QKQZ01012724.1, on the reverse strand, counting down.
TAGCTGAAGCAAGAGAGTAGCAAGAGTACAGAAAGTAGCAATTGATCAAGCAACAGCACTCGTATAATAAATTCATGTGTGCAGACGTACGTTACAGAGGATATCTATTTGGGAACACGGGCGCATGATTTATTTGAATAGAATATATATAAATATTAGCAGAGATTAAAAAATCACCAAAGGCAAAAGCGGAGGACGCCCTCGTACACGCGGACGCGGAAAATGTTAAATGGACTCAGACTGACAAGAGGGTGCATGTAAACATGTACACGTATGCGCGTGTGTACAGCCGTGTGTGAGTTAATGCGCCGTGGCGTATGCGATGCATTTTTTTATCCGTCGACAAACGAACGGACGAACGTGACGTGGTCGCGCTAATCAAAATCCGATGCGGCAGCAACGACCGCCGATTAAGCGGTCTCTCCTCTGAAGCCCCCCGTCACGAATCCGCGAAGCTGCAGCGCGGTTGGTTGGCTGGTTTGACATAGGTCCGCGCGCCGGCCCTATGCCCTATGTGTATACTTCGAATATACATATTTATACGCAGAGTTTGCGCGCTCGCGGTCCGCTTTCCGCGTCCACGTCGATCGTCCCGAAGCGACACGGACCTGGTCCTCCCATTCCCTTCCTTTTCCTCCTCCTCTCTCTCTCTCTCTCTCTCCGACTGGTTAGCGGTCCGTTTAAAATATGAAACCCGGTGACAGCTAAAATCTGCAGGAAGTTCGTACAATGCAGTCGGACTGCGGGCTACGCCGCGAGAGAGAAAGCCGGTCAATTGGAAACGGGGTGACCGAGTTACAGACCCCCCCGAATTGCCACCCCGCGCCACGTTCGCGTTATCCCTCCGCATCCTTTGGCAACCTCTAGTGTATTGAATTTCTTAGCGGAATCACTCCCTTTCCTTTCTCTTCGCGGGTGAACTGCCAGATCGTTGCCGTGATGCGCCGTAAGGAAAAAAAAAAATCTTGATTCTCACGAGAACCGTGGTTGTGGCGACCGCCATCGGTGAGTGACCCAGCTCACGTTCACAGACGTGCAATCGTTTCTTCGCTAATGCCGCTTCCTGTTCACATAAAAGAATTTCGATGTACTAAACGTAACGTCAGGACCGAGAAGCGTCACAATAAAGTCTTTCGATCGGCACAATTAAGGCGAGAATATTTTGCTCGTATGTCGCAATAATTACATTTGTCGTCCTATCGATAGGTTCAATGATTTATTTAGCTTTGTTTATTCATAAAATATATATATCCTTGTGTCGTTGCTTTAATCAGTATCTTGAATCTGAAGTCAAATATGTCGCGCGAACAATTGTTCTACCTCAGCCGAGCTGTCTTAATAGTTCTGTAATCAGAGCGCGACTATTGAACTGTCCATGTTTCAAAATATGAATTCCCATTCCGTTCATCTCGCCTGATATGCTCTTGAAACAAAATTCGAATAACAATTATGCAGTCCTATAATGAACACGCAGAAGCGCACCTGAGTGCAAGCTAAGCCAAGTACGTGGCATTTCGGATCTTCAATATAGCATGCTGTCTCGCAATTGAAAAGCTAGGAAAGCTAAAACTTGACTATATTTGTAGCTTCTTTAACTTCATATATTCTATACACATTTTTATGCAATTAATATTAAAAAATTTTCAATGTTTTTAATTAAAAAAATGTTTATTTGCTTTTATTTACTAATTAGATTAAATAAGGCCATTCAATATTGCTTATTCGCGTATAATCTAAGAGAATAATTGGAGTGTGTAATAAAGATAGATGTTACATATTATCATTGAGCTTTTTAGCCGGACAAAAATATTCGGGAAAAATGCTGATGCTGCTAAACGAATTTTGGTTGTATAATGCCCGAGATCTCGAAAAATATTTGAACGTGTTGATAATTGCTTGTTGACATTATAAGATAAAAGCTCGACGCAGCATAATGGCGTAACGTCGATATCGGGATAGAAAGGATTAAAACGCGGCGCCATGTGAAATACGTTTACTATCTTGTTACAACGTCAATCAAAACGCACGGCAATAAATCATCAGCGTACCATATCCCTCGGATCAAGCACCGAAAACTTCATGCCACGTTGATAGGGCGTATATGCATATAACAAATATATAGGCGTTATGATATTATCTTCCAGTAAATGTAATAAATTTTCGTAACGCCAGCAGCGTATTTTATATCCGAAATATTTATCGCGCGGCGAGATGTCCAAAATTAAATCGTCCGAGCCATCAGAGGTTGGTTGCACAATAAAGGAGCAGCGCACGACCATCGTCACGAGGATTCGATAAAATCGAACGGATATCGTTTGAATAGAGTGTGTACTCGGTCCTATTCTCCCTTTNTATCGTTTGAATAGAGTGTGTACTCGGTCCTATTCTCCCTTTAAATTCACCATCCTTTCGTCGTCGTAGTCGTCGTCGTCGTCGTTGCCGTCCCCGCGCAACCGCCATCGCCGTCGTCGTCGTCGTCGTCGTCGTCGTCGTTTCTGACTTCCGTCTGGCGTACGTCGCGCGAGCTCTTATTAAAGGTGGCGATTTATCGCTAGTAATAACGGTGCGGTCTGGTGCTGCTTGGCGGCGAATGTCTCCCTGCCAAGGTTCTCTGGGAAGAGCAAGAGCGAGCTCGTGGCGCGAAGAGGAAGAGGTCAGAGGGCAGAAACTGGAAAGTAAGGGTTTATTCGCGGCAACCCCGTCCGCGCGCGGGAAGGGTGGGTGATGCACCTCTTCCCTCCTCCTCCTCCCCGTCGTCGGCAGTGTGTTATCAAGCGTGCGTTAAGCAGTGTATGTGTATGTGCGCGCGCTCGCGCGACGGGGTAGATTAACAATTCCTGACATTTTAGTGGCGCTCCGGATGCGTTAACGCCACTTCAAGTACCGGAGTGCCCGACTGTAACGAGCTCCAGGATTGATTAACCGCCTCTGTCGAGCGACCCGCAACTACGGACTACGTGCTTCTCTAAGCAAACGAGACGACGGCTCGACGAAAGATCCTCGGAACTTATAATTACCGCTTGATTAATCGCCATTTTGACAGATAACTCGGAAACGGAGGAAATTTTTCACTGACTCGTCGCAGTTATGCTCGGATCGTCTACCGTATGCATCGATTAATCTTCCTAAAATATTGGACTATGTAAATTAGCTGCCGCGTCTGCCGACTCTTCGGACAACCGATTCCGGCCGAATCGGTAGCTACTGGTCACAATTAAAAACCGTGAAAATAGAAAACGTTCATCATAATAAGAATATATGAATTGTATTTAAATCTTGACAATTAATTTACACTGTTTTGCAATAAATGCGAAGATATTCAGATTAACTCGACAAGTTTTCTCACGTTGATCTTTACAAAATTAAAACGTGTAATAAACTTGAAATAACGTTAAGAAAAATAAATTCAAAAATACGTAATCGATTAGGAAACTTTTTTTGACGTTTTTAATCGACGCAGATGATTTTATTCAGAATAACATATCATCACATAATTATTGACAAATATTAATTGTAAGTTTCAAGAACGTATCAACAACATTCTGAAAAAAAATCTAGATCGACCAATATAGCATTAGACTTATAGCATGATAGACGGCGGCAGGTGTTTCACATCAGTAATGATCGAAAATATGAATCGATCGATCGGGTTTGGATCGTGCATAAACGTCGATAGAGGGAACAGGTCACCTGCTCAAGGGGTTAAGAAGACGAATAAGCATTATTCATACCGTGAGCGCTTATCCTTAAGTTATTCATCTCATGAATTAGTAAACACGATGAAGAGAAGCTCTCGCGCGTATCGGTCCAGCCCTACCACGAAGTTTACCAGAATATTAAGTCCAAACGATTCTCTTGCACTCATGCTCGCCTCGTCATCGGAAGATAATACCAATTTTGAAATTTATAAATACGAAAGAATCGCTGTATTGAAGGCTGTAATAATTTTCTTAAAAATACATTACATAACATCTTTCTTGGTATTTTTTAGACGTGTTTATTATATTATTTTTATTAGTAAGATCAAAGTAAATTAGAATATTAAAATTATGTAAGAGAATATTTTTCCATGAAGGAGGATAGGTAAATTTTTAAATTTTCCAAGATAGCTATCAATATATTTTCTAGATTGAGAATAAAATCTAATAAAGAATGTCGACCGTGCGTATAATACTCATCTCGTTCCCTTCCATTTTTCCTAATAAAATTTTCAAAGAATTCCAAAAGAAGAAGAAGAGTCTCAATATTCCCTCATTCGACACCGTACTGTTTCTATCGCGATTGCCGGTAATATTTAAAGGGAGAAGGAAATGACTTAGCGAGGAAAGCAGTCATTGCTCGCGTCCCATCACGTCGAAGCGTGCGACTGTAGACTGGAAATAGATTACAAATGTAATATTTTAGCCGTCGTAAATATTTCGTGCTGCTGGTGTCGGTATGGTCCTTTCACGTTGTCATTTTGTTTCCTTTGCGTCCGTCTCGTGCTGACTGGCAGTCTTGCGACGTGGCGATCTAATTGGGATGAAAAGAATTTTTGTACCAGGTGGCACCTAATTAGTTCCCCGTCATTAAGAGTGGCCTCGCGATCCTAATTATCTCAGCGTAGAACTTGATACATCAAGTAGCGACATTCTTGAGACTTTCGCGAACTTCGGCACATCATTGAGGTCGTTATGCAGGGATGCGAATTAGATGTTAAATAAATGGAAATAATCGTAAAAATAATGAAGACGATTATATATTTTACACTTTTTGCATACATGTATACATATACTGTACAATCTACATTTTATAAAACTGTCACCCGTATAAGGCAGTTAAAACTTTAGCAATCGACAATATCGCAAAGCATATTATCAAGAATTTCTTCTTAAATATACATTTTACAAAATTATCAACATACACAGATATTAAACAGATATATATATATAACATATAAAGTAATATAATTAAGTATTACATCCGCTAATCAATCTCAATAAATTCATAAAAAATGGTTAATAATGAGAGGTATCAAAATATAAAAAAAGAGAGTTTAAGTGTAAATACATATGTGGAATGTTATGTAAAATTCGCAAAGTTCTTGATTACATTTTAAATTACTTTGTTGTATACTTATTCAATTTATCTAGATAACATTTCTCGTCATCGCACTAGACAAGATAGAATGTTGTAGAAAAAATATACTTCTCTTGATTTTATAACAAGGACTATACAAAGATATATTCAAGTCTTCGTTTCTTGTTCCTGCTGTCCTTGTTGTTGTGGTTGTCCATCCTCGTCCCAGTTTTCAACATCCGGTACCGGATAATTCCACTGTTGAATTTTGGCTGAGCCGAAGGCAGCAAATACTATGAAAGCGAAAACCTGGCAGACGATGGTAATCCAGAATGCGATCCTCCAACGCGCCATGGTATGCTATCAGAAAAAAACATAAATTATTATATTATATCGAAATAAACATCAATATAAAAGCCTTACTTTTACAACTGCACTTTAAAACACTATACACAGACTATAAAGTTTAAAAATTACTTCGGACATTATGACAAGCAAATAACATTAAATATTAAAATTCTCATTTTAAAGATCCCGTGTCACAATAAAGTTGACTTCGCAGTTGATTACGCAATTAGGATTCAGTGTCTCTTAGAACGAATATCGGCTTAACTTTCTTATATCGGATTAAAGTCGTTTCATCTTTCGTAAAACTTCAAGAAAAAGTGGAATCTCTGTGCATAACTTATTAAAAATTCAAGAAATTAGCGATCACATCACGTTGCTCTTAACGGACACTTCTTCCTTTCCTTTTTTTTTGTCTGATCACGCATTAAGTGTTCAACTTACTCCCTCTGCTACGAGAGCACCAACTATCGGTGGCAGAATAAAGGCGGAAATAGTGCCCGGAGTATTTGTAATACCCATGAGTATTCCTGCGTAATTCGGAGCCAGGTCATTCTGGTTACAAAGATGACCAACGAATATAGCACCGCAAACTACTATACTAAAAGTTAGCAGCACGGTTGATGTCAAACGATCGCAACCAACGTACGCGATTATAATAAGGAAAATACTAGGTGGTATAGTACCTAGAAGAAAAAGGAATCCATTAAATATATCAAAAATTTCTATTATGTAATTAAATCTATCTAATGTAATATAACATACAGATTTTTACAGATATATTAATTATAATTCAGTATATTACATAAATATAGTTTTACATATTGTTACTAGAAATAGTAGCAAAAATTACAAATACAGAGATAGTAACAAAATGTCATATGTATTATTTAAAATCACAACCGATTGTGCAAATTACGCAGAACATTTGCAAACGCTTGATCTATTTTTCATTAATATATAAATTATATAATTCAAACTTAATTCTTTAAATTGTGCTATTACATCTACTAACACGACGGATTACTGAAGCTAAAATAACAGAGAGAAAGAGAGAAATGCTGTCTTATTTTATTAATTAATTAAAAGAGAACGTATGCGCGCCGTATAATATGGTTATTAAAAATAATACCAACTGAAAAATTTGTTTGACATTATTTTTAATTTGTTATAAATGTGACCTACATTTTTATACAGAATATCTCGAAATTCGCATATCAAAGTATCACAGCAAGAAAGTTCTCGAGAAAAAAATATTTTTCGTTTCGAGTAGTTTTAACAAATGTCACACGCTGTTTGTTACAAGGATATTATGCACAGTCAATGTCTAATGCCTGTGGGCACATAAAGCTAACGTTATCGATGCGCGACTCACGAATAACATTTAACCGCAGGCATTTAACAGCGGAAATCTGTAAAGTGGCTAATTTTAAATCCATACGTCTCTAAAAGTCCTGCTCAAAACGAAAAATAGCAAATACTTTTATAATTTTTTTTTTTCGCCAACTTTTTTGCTGTATTTTAATTCGCGATCTCGAGGCACTTTGTATAATGAAAAAGATACCTATACTTCTAGAACTGTACTATTATGAATTCCATTTGAAATATACATACTTATGAACACAGCAATTTTACGTGCAACAGTCTGCGACCAATATCCCTTTCTTCGTCCCCAATCTAAAATTCTTCCGATTAGTGGATTAGTGAAGGCATTCACGAGATACGGTGTGCAAACGATAGCAGCATTCTGTAAAGTATTTCAGGAAAAAAGTTACGCAAAGAATTGAGATCTGTTTCACGTAATTGCATACGTCAGGGTAAAATAATATTATATATGAGATGCAAAATATTATTTTATTCGTAATATTATTCTACCCGTAATATCTCTTTTGGATTTAATGAAATTTAAAATACATATAATATGCGTCTATGACAGAATACAAGAAGAAATTATACATTATATTATTCCTATTACGCACTCACCGATCGGATATCGTATCGCAATATCTTGTTCATGTAAAGTGGCAGTTGAGTGAGCAAAAAGTACCAACAAAAGTTGCCTAAGGTATTCGTAACGATCAGAGCCAAAAATGGTGTCGATTTAAATATACTTTTCCATGGAATCGTCATCTTCGAAGAGCCGGGCGCACGATGGCCGTACGAGCTCACGATGAACGATCTTTCCTGTTCCGTTATGAATTTTTGTTTTTCCGGGCAACCGGCGAAAAATATATAAAAAATGACACACCAGATCAACGGTAGCGACCCGTGGATGTAAAAGATAGCCTCCCAGCCCATGTAATTTAATATCAATCCTGAAGTAAGAATGGATATCACAGTTCCGAGCGACGTTCCAGCGTATATGATACCGACCCACGTGCTTTTCTCCTCGTACACGACCCATGTTCCGAGAAGAACGTTTACTATAGGAAGATTGGCCGAGCTCACAAGTCCGGTTAAAAATCTTACAATGTATAGCGCGGTCAACTCGCTCGCCGCGATCGGCACCAATAACGTCAGGATTCCATTTATCAGCACGCAAATTAATAGCACGAGCTTCGTGTCAAACCTATACCAATAGATTTCATTATCGCAATTTTTATTAAGAGTTGTGTGGGAATAAAATATTATGAATTATTAAATGACATTGAACGAGATTGATCGTATATTCTCCAATTCTTAAAGAAAATTACTTGTCAGTGCGCTATTGACAGTATGTAAGCGCACAATGTGTAGTAATTATACAAGAAAATGCTTTTATATGTAAGAACAAATTTGAAATATTAAAACCCAGGCATAAAGAGAAGATAACGAGCAAAATGATGTAAATTACTTAAATTATTTTTATTCATTCATAATCATATAGGTCAAACGATATCGAAATAAAATCTCGAACGTGTCGATTACACAGTTTTCTTCAGCGTAGATAATATATAAAAATTTAAATTAGTACTTTTTTTCTTATTATTATTTTTTGTCATATTTACATTAATATTTATTATGATACTTACTCGCTATTGTCATATCGTTTTAAACTATTAACGCTATATGACACTAATTCCATTTCTTGCAAATGTTACGCGGTAATTTAAATAATTATGAATAAATAAAGATAATAATTTAAATAATTTATATTATTTTGCTTGTTATTGGTCATTAACCTTCCCTTGATTACGTTTGTAACAAAAGCGAGCTTGTCCCCGTATCTATATTATTGTTAAGACACAGTTACTTACCGATCCGCCAAATACCCCGCTGGAAACATACCGACAAGATATCCAGCAAAGTATATACTAATGACCAAACCCTGTTGGCTTGCCGTCCAATCGAATGGACCATCAATATCAGTGGCGGTATTTCCAGGAACGTCAAATTCCGGACACTCATCCGACCAGTCTGGTACACCTGGTTTTTTCTTCACCATACCAATGATAGCCGTTGCAATATTCACTTTCAGTCCGTAAATAATCATGTTTGCAATGCATAGCATTATAGCGAACAGGTATCGCACGCGTATCTCTAAGATTAAGATTAAAATACATAAAATGACATGTATTAAAAAATGAGTTTCTGTTTAACCTATAATGGAATTTAGTACACTACACTTTGCCATTACAATGATCGTCGACGTGCCAAAACGTGAGAGAAAGTGAGAGAAAGTAAGAGAAGAAAAAGTAAAAGAAATAATGTATATGTATTATTTTTACACTACGATCATACCGATAATGCTAAAAATCTATTTTTATGTGTAAATTTATAATTAAATCAGATCGAATTCTTTCTCGGTTTAAATTAACTCTGTCACACTAACTGATAGCATTCAAAGAGAATAACAAGGCAGTACGATGACAAAGCAGTAAAATTTATCTTTCAGATATAAAAAAACTAAATTGTATTAGATATATAAACGTCTATAAATGTACTTTACGAATTAGAAGATACATGACTCGAAATTGCTGCTTTTTGACTATTAATTATAAATGTTAATAAGAAAGGAAATATTCCTCACCCATCATTTTGAATATTCAATGTGACCTCGGTTAATGAATCGATGACATCGATGACCATTACGTTTCGAATCGTTGCGCCAACGTCGCCGTTTTCGTCGTTTGTTTCCGTATCGATATAATCACCAATTCGGTTTCGCTCGCCCGCACAACTGCTCGATGAAGACTATCGAATTATATCGCCGACGATGAGACGGCACCCATGCACGATACTCAGATTCCTCCTCCACGAATATCTTTCTAGGTTTGCGTCTCGACGCTGAGCATTCCTATCGACACAAGATTATAGGTCGTAGAGTGCGAAACACACTGTCACTTGTAAAGTCAATATGGTTCGAGGCTTCACTGCCTTACTCAATTCCGCTAATAAATATGTTGTTCCTTATGCCGAATGATAACGGTCACGCGTATTATACACAATCATTTTGTGTTGCCACGCACGACAAAACAATTTCGAAACATTCATTCAAACGCTACAATAAGCGTCTAAGAACGAATATTTTCACAATTATTCCTTTTATATGTTTTACATAACAGATATATCACATGCAGATTTAATTTGTTTTCAATGTCGCATTTAAATGCTTATGTAACGTCCAATCTCCGATATCAATTTTGATTCCAATTTTAACTCTACATCTTTGTTAAATACATATTTGTTGAACAAGAACGTTATCTCAGCTAATGAATTTGAACGAGCTGATATTCTAAATAAAATAGGATTTTGAAAAGCATTATTATTATTAAATACGTATTTTTTAAAATATTTAATATATAATTTATGAAATTGATAATATTAGAATATTTGTCTATTTATTTAATATCTACACAAAATTATTTCTCTCTTAACAAGATTCTATAATTAAAAAAAAATATATATTTTTAATAAAAATATATAAATCAAAATCTGCTAATTTAATACTTACGTTAAAATTATTTCTTTCTTTTTAAACTAATAGAATGATCCGTGGATATATCGTGAAATAGTTTCAAGACACTTCAGTTTCATTCCACTCGCATGCTCGATAATTTTTACATCAACAAAAGAAAGACGATAATAAACGTATGTACAAACGTATTAGGAAAATATGTTTGAATGACATGTGTATTCACCGGAACTAGATAACTTGATACGTGAGTGGCGTTACGAAAGATAGTGCGACATGAATTGCCCGGCGGTCACACACGCACTAACCTAAACTATGGAAGCGGCTGCGTTTTAACTTTCAGTAATTTGCACCTAAGTGGTGATTCCATAATGTAAAACAACATCGCTTTATATTTGCCTAGTCACTATAAGTTCACTTTGATTTTTTTATATGTCTTACAATATTCCGTATGTTCTGTAGCGATATAATTTGCAGAACTGTTTAATGCAATTACACGTCCAATTACACAAAAAATAGAGGAGTTTTATTTACTATTAAGTGGAGCAACTGGGTGTATAATTAGTGGAATAGCGTAGTAAAAGAAAAATAATTAAAAATAACCACTTGCACTTAATCATTTAACTTCGTTGCATAAATTAATCGTTTTTATTCTCAAGGTCACATTCCTTTTTACAAACGATTCCTTGAAAGCAGGCGAGGCAGCAGTCGTATAACCGACGAGATTATTCTCTAAAACCGGTCTTCGTGGCAGTACCTACGCGTTATTCATGTCGTGTTTCTCCGGCGGTAATTAAAACCAAGCGCGCCTGCATTGATTACACGAGCACAGACGACAGTTTCGTCTCCGTTAACGGCTCGACAGCAAGGTCTCACTTGCGCGATATCCGATGTGAATGTCCCAACTATTATCTCGGTAGGCTGCCAACATCGAAACTCACGCCTCTCCTCTCGCCGCGATACGACGGCGCACGAGACGCTCTTAGAGCCTTGTGTCCATGACGCTAGAAATCGGTACGAAATTTCGAATGGAGAGAGAATGCACCAATCGTATTAGTCAGTTGGCGAAATTGTATAAATGCGATTGGCCAATTCTCTCTCTCTCTCTCTCTCTCTGTTCGAGATCTCGGACCGATTTTTAGCATCGTGAACACAATGCTTAACGGATATTCGTCGGCGAGACGCTTAATGTTTATGGGCTGAGGATAATAGGGTCTCCCTGGTGAGCCCATGTCCAAACGAATGAGAAACGTTCCGCAGCGTAGCCCGGGACTCCCCGCCGATCACGACCGGATTCTTGGATATCTATGCATTCAACGTATAGTAACGCCCACCGAATTATATTCAGCACACGTATTTTTTTTTCGTCGAGATAAGCTAGGTAGATTATACACATAATATTGCTTTGATATTTTATTTTTGCGTGTCGTTAAGAATTAATAACTTTTTGATACAGAGTATTTTATCATTTATTTTCACAACTTTTTATATGACAAATATAAAATTTATGCGAAAATCCGTATTTAAATTTCGAAAATATGATGTACGCGACTCTCTATCAGGAATATCAAGAATAATGCATTTATTGTGGCTTATTGAGTTATCACGTATTTGTGAAAGATAGTCTGCCAGGTGAACTGATACTTATCGTGCAGAAAGTAAATATTCTTATGTAATGACATATGAGTGAATGAATGACAGAAAGAGAGAGAACTTTTGAAAGAGAAAGAAAGAGAGAGAGAAAGATTAAAGATATAAAATAATGCTCGGATAACCATCAGCTTTCAAGTTATTTATCGCACAATTATTATATAATTTATACATTATCAAGACATTAGTGCATGCATATCTAACGCATAGATTAGCATATGACCATCGCAGACACAACAAACAATAAATTATTTATATACTTAGCATAGATAGCATACGTAGAAAATATACATTATTCGTTACACTGTTGCCTACATACTTGGAACAACATATTTTCGCATATGATTCTCGATAATAGGTTAAATATAGGTGAAAAATATTCAACTGATCTATCTAATCTTTTACATTTAAAGGTTTATTAATCTTAATAGAACTCGAACTACAAACGAAGCAGTCTGTATTTAAATAGTCGCGTGAGCATCTCTATCAGCGATGTGGGTCAATAAATGACGCGATAATTTGCGTAACGCGCTTATCATGAAACAGTCGGAGCTTGCGTGTAACGAGTATTTCACAATTTCTAGCTTACATTACGCTTTACTACATAATGTACCTTATTCAACAATGGAATTTTTTTTTAAGGCAACGCGCTACACCACGTCGTACGTCATATTTTCTTGCAAACGCTGCAAACCGCATACGTTTCTGCATCGTTCGCCGGCCCGATGGGTAGTGGCGAGCACAGAGCGGTGGACAATAACGACGCCACCGACCATCACAATATTTTTACCAGACCGCGGTCTCTTTCGTGCGGTAAGCATGTGACAAGTGTGACGAAACGTTCGTAGAAACGAGAAGCGCGCAGACGGAAGTGGTTGCCGCGACAGTCTCGTGACGACAACGACGACGACGACGACGACGACGACGACGACGACGACGATGAAGCTTGGAGACGCACGAGTTGCCATCATCCTCGCGCCTCTTCTGGGCTTATTCGGCCCAGCGCACACCTGCATTCGTGCCGGGGTGAATGCTCGCGCACATACCTGCTAGAGGAATATGGCAGGTTGAGATGGGGGTAGCGGGGAATCCACTCGAGAAAACGCAAAGCTTCGAGCACCGGTAAAAATGGATACGTCGTCGCGTACGGGAGAGGGAGACAGAGGAAGAGAGGTAGGAAACGGAGAGATACGAAAGGATGAGAAAAAAAAATCGTAGGTGCTCGAAACGTCTGTATGCACAACGTCTTGCGCCGATTAAAGGATGCAAAAAGGGCTCTCGGGCGTGATGGAACAATGGTCGATTAGCACAGCGGCGTTGATAATCTCAAAACGAGATCGGACCGCGAAGGATCCAGGACACTCCAACCGCCGCCGTCACTGCTTCGTCCACACTGTCCAGACATTTCGGGCCTTACTGACTTTGTCCACAGTGTAAACACAACCTTCAGACCGCCACTACTCGAGACAGACACGTCAAAGACCGGTACTCCTCGCTGGCCGAACACCAATTAACTGCCGGCAGGTTGAAACAGGTTGACCGTGCTAACGAGCACGATGCTTTTAACGTTCTTTAATTTTCGTCCACTGTTTGGACCACCTACTATGAAATGACGTCAAGCTGGTACGAAGCAAGGCGTCGTATTTGTTTCAGTTGATCCATGTGATTTATTACATTAAATTGTTTAAGGATTAAGTGTAACTCAAATTTGTCTGGCAATTTGCAAAAATAAACTGAAGAATAATACGTAGAATTAGATGGACATCTATCATTGTCAATCACATATCAATCACATATCGCAGCATGAAGCGACAAAGTTTCAACATAGTTGATTCTCTATCTCTCTTTCTCTTTTTTTTTTCTTGAGCACATATGAAGGTATTTAAAAAATGTAGGGAACTGCGCTAATTTTTTTGTATTTTTCTCATATTTTTACATCTATTTCTTCTCATTATAATATGATAAACGATGACAAGTAGTATTGAAGGAATTTCAGAAAAGTTGCAGTAGTTTTCAATGCACTAATTATTTGTCAGCATGAGTTTTCAAAGAAATCATTTCGAGCAGGGCCACCTATAAATAATCCAAAGTACGACTAATTTGCAAATAAGAGGAAATGATTTTCAAACAATGACACGGGGCGTGCGATCGGGGAAAGCGAAGCGGGTCAGAAGGTAATGCATCATCTCGCGGCGCGCTATCTTCCATGAAGTCTATACCGCCCGAAGCGTACTGAAGCGCACGGCGCGGCGCGGCGCGACGCGCGCGTTTTCCGTGTTGCATTTAAATGAAACGGACAGGTTCCATCGTGCTCGAATGCACGAGGAGGCGCCGAGCCTTCGCCGAGCGCACGCGCGGCATGCATTGCTCCGTGAGATAAAAAAAAAAGAAAGGAAATACACACAGGAGACGAAGAGGTGATATATGCGGACATTAGTTATACACGAGATGTATGAGGTTTTGCGGCGTCACTCTGCCACTGTCAGATTCCGGCGCGGTGCTCGTCCCGACATAATCGGGACGACCCATATTTCCCCGCCGCAATGCGTCAAGCTTCCCCCCGTGCGATTCCCCGTTT
>QKQZ01012724.1:19673-34432 GCA_003595255.1 Solenopsis fugax | reverse complement strand
CGCTTCTCCATCCACCGTCGCGTCGCTCCGCGACGCCTCTCCATCTCCCCTGCCGCCCCCGCGGCACACGACCCGCCGGCGTCGCGACGATTGTACATCGCTTCCGGTGAAATTCTCCTCCTCGGTAGAATACGGGAGTCCCGATCGAGACGAATCGATTCGCGAAATGCCGCTGGCACGGCTGGAACGGCAGTCAAAGCGTCGTAGTAAATATTGGCCGACCATTTTCTATCTATTTCCGATGCTACGGAGCACTACCTACTTTGATAAGCGAGCCGATACGCGAAGCTGAAATTGACGGTCACGCAGTAAATTTTCTCTACGAGAGAATGTGCGGAAAGAAACAATCTAAATATTAAAAAAAAATATCTTATAAAAGACACTTGCTAAAGTGTAAATCTTTAGTTTCACATTTCGATTTTAGATTATAGAAACATTATTTTGATTTGTTTCAAGTTTGAAGATATGATTGGAAATTATCTGTCGAAACGATATGTGATCCAACATATATTATTGTGATTAAATAATATTATTATCCGTATTTTTGAGATCGCAGCGACACGTTTCCGTGAATATATGTAGAAGCTGCAACTAGAGCTGCTCTGGAACTTTTCTCTGGTGAAAGAATATTGGATTATATTAGAAAGAGAAGAGAGGGCACACCGGGGAGAGCTATCCTGATGAAGACCGCCAATATCGATTTTTCCTTAGAGAATGAAAAATGCAGCCGTTGCTCCGTAAAATATATGCACTTTATCTTATGCGCTGGGAAACGTATGCGTCATGACATTACGGAGACGATGGCGCTATTGAACAACCGTAAAACGTTTGTTTGTTCGGCAAGTTTACACAGCTTTCATAGTCAACGGCAACAGTCGGTCGACCGACTGTCGCTGAATGAAATGCTAACGATGATGGATGACCGAGGATCTCTTTCTTCCGCTTGATTTGTAGGAAAAAAAAGACATCAGTAATTTGTATGCAGTAGCCCAGTTATCGAGAAGTTGCACGTTTTCGCGTTACATCTAAAATACATCGTAATTAAACATTATTGCTCATCTCTGTCATTTAAATTCGTTATGTCACAAAGAAACATTATCCGAGCGTATCCCTACCGTGAAAGTCGTATGTGATGAAATCATATATGATCGTATATGATATTGGCATCACATGTGTTTTTGGTATACGATCGTATGTGCCTGATATACGATTCATATATCTGTCGCATACGAAAAAAGCACATATGATGCTTAAGAATCATATACATTTAGAGAAGAGAATGGTTGCAATTACCATAATTTAACTATAATCATTTTCGGTGCAAACTATAAAATTATAGTTATTTTAGCCATGCAAATCATAAGCCTGAAAAATTGTTAAAACATATCTTCCACTTGATTTCATCTTTAAGGGAATTCTATCACAAAAATTATTTTACTAAAACATCGATGAAAAATAATCATAATGCTCTACCTTTTATTCTATGCTGTTTTCTTTCTTACGAGAAATAGAACACCATCGCGGCCATCTAGTGACGATTTTGTGTACTACTGTGTGTACGATTCATATATCTGTTGCATACGAAAAAACACATGTGATGCTTAAGAGTCATACGATTCATGTAAGCAATAATATGCATAACGTGCATATTTTTAAAATTTTTTTCGTATACAACTGATACATGAATAGTATACGACAAAATCGCATGCGATGTATGTATATGATGCTTATTTGAATTGCGTGTGTATATGTATATATTATATGCGATTTAGAACTGACAGAAAACTTTAATAACTGATATATCCTTAGTGAAAATCTAAGATTTATTGTCCTTTTTGAAAATAGGATACAAGGCGAAATTTTTCACAAAAACAATGACTCGACCGAAAAATGAAGGTCACAATGTACAAAAAACAATGATCCATATTGGGTGATAAAAGAAATGTTGAGTATTCTTTATGAAAATCTAAAAAGATAAGTTTTCCGATTAAGAGAAAGTAAGATACGAGGCATAATTTTTGAGAAATATTTATGTTTTAATTTTTTTTAAATACTTTTTTTAAGATCTTGAATTTATTTTATTTCGAAAATTATGCTTCGGATCTTATTTGCATACACAACAAATGGATTATCATTTGGATCAACATTTTTTTATCATATGGAATACTATTTTTACCANTTTTTAACCAATATGGGACGTCCCTTGTATATATTGTGGCCTTCATTTTTCAGAGTCATGAATTTATTGTATTTCTTCTTGTCTTGGATCCAATTTTCATAAAAGACAAATTTTAGATTTTCATGAAGATAATCTGTCTTTAAAAAGTTTTCCGTTGGTTCTGAAATACCCTGTATATCACACACTTTAACATAATGTGTAGTAATATATTATACTTTACATTTACACTTACCAAACACATTTCTTTATTATGTAAGTAATTAACATAAAATTGCACTTTAAATATGATGCTTATATAGCCATATGACTATATATATTAAAATATTTGAAATATTGATCAAAGATTTTTTCAGTTACGTTTGGCAAAATATGTATTTCGTATAAGATGTATATCGTATATGATGGGTGTGCTTTGTATTGAATCATATATGATTCTTATACGATAAATCCGAATGTTAAACATGTGATTCTATATAATTTCCGCCCGTGATATGTAATTCGTATGCGATCGCATACGATCGTATGTCTAATAATGCGATTGTCATGTGGTCGTATACGAGTCATATAAAAATCGTATGTACCTTATACGCAATCTTATATGATTCAGAACATACATGTCACATGTGATTCCGAAACAAATGTCCAACGGTGATATGTAATTTGTATACGATCGTATACCATCATATGTCTAATCATACAATTAGCATGTGATCGCATACGATTCGTATAAGATTCGCATATAATTCTTATACAATCGGATATGATTCGTATATCAATCATATACTATTGATATATGATTCACATACTAAATTTACGGTAGGGATGTACAAAATATCGCTCATATGAACGTAAGTTGCATGAATCACGACGTATTCGATGTTGTAATCGATAGTTACATCCACATCATTTTCCTGCCTTCTTTCATAATCCAATATCATTGATAAATACGCAAAATTCGCAATTAATCGAATTTATAATCCAACACAAAATGTAACATTAATCAATTTAATAATGGGTTTTATAAAATGACCCGACTAAATCTCTTATTCTACATTAAAGACATATTTCGTTGATTTCAATGATTAAAAAATTTAAACATTAATTGTCTGTATAAGAAAAAATAATATTCCGAATAAAATTAAAATATTATTCTAATATATTAATTATTCATTTGAATAATCTATATGAGTAAAACGGTTTGAAATAAAGATGATTATAATTTTATAGGTGAAGGACACGCGTTTTATCTATTTGACTTGTAGTTTATACATATGCTTGCACTTACGTGTTACTTTGACCTCTTTACGAATGTGAGACAATTTTGTCGTTGATACCGCACACTTGAAAGAGTGAAGAATAGCTCGACCTTTCGCAGAATTGACAATACCTAATTGTCACAAAGCATAACTGCGAGACAAGTGGCAATACAAAAGAGTATTATCGGATAACATTTGTGAAAAATGGGTTAATATTCATAAGTTTAGTATAAAAATGTTGTAGCACGATAGCTTTGTATCATAGCACTGCATAGCAGACAGAAGTCGAGTCGAAGACAAGTAAATCTAAACATGCGTGCAGTATTTCTGTATCTATTCGTTGCCATGGCTTGTGTCATGATCAAAGAGGCGGTAAGTACTAGTACAGAAATTAGATTAATTTCTTTTATAGACAAAATAATAAGATATTTTAAATTTTAATTTTAATTATATAGTATTTATACACATGATCATAAATTTGGAAACACTTGCGATTTTCTCGCATCTCACGAAAAGTTAAATTAAAAGTCTTTAAAACTTTTTGAAAAAATTTGTGCGAATCGAGAATATTACAACAGAAATTTTTTCTCTCCTTTCTTTTTTCTGTAAACTCTTTAATTTCAAAAATCAAAAACATTTTGTAAAAATAAATTTTTACATAAGAAATTCAATATCGTATCGAAAAATCATTGTATATTTTTTTAAAAAACCACTTTAAAGCTTAGAAATCTATTTTTTAAAATATTTTTTTATTTATTTTTATCCGACGATGTTTCATCAAACTACAACGCTTCAAAGTAAAACAAAATATTGAAAAAAATACTACTTTTCAATTTTAGGATTATAATTTAGGAACAAAATATCGTAAAACCGAAATTTAAAAAAAAAACAAATTTACAGCTCTATTTCTCCTTTCTGAAATACATTTTTATAAAACATGTCTGTACGTTTTTTTTTCACCGAGATACTTAACTTCAAAAAGTCACAAATGAGATGTGAAAATTACAAGTTGTTTCGAATTCATGAACGGTGGTGTATACATATTAAATATTTAATATTATATTTTAAATTGCATTGTGTGTTATGCATATATTTTATTTTTATTCACAGCATTCTACACCAGGTTTTCTTGAGTCTCTTTTCGCACATTGCCCATTATTAAGCCATTTTTTCCCACAAAACTGTTGCTGTGAAGATGACTACAGTTGCTGCCCAACTACCACTTCTAGTACTACCTCAACTACGACGCCGATGACGACGACGATGGGAAGAAGAAAGCGTTGGATTCTTATAAATGATTATAAGGACTTGTCAGAAACGACAACACCAATTGCAATGCGAAATGACAGACAAACATGAGTTTATAATGAATATATTTGAATACATAATATTGTAGCGATGAATAATGCAATATACATATAAACATGCTANTTTATTTCACTTTACATTTATATCAGATTGCAGATCTAACAAAAGCTTTCTGTAAAAGATTTTACAAAAATATTTGACCACCGTTTGTTAGACATATGATATGTACATTTATAATTCACACATTTTTCCCATCGATGCATATATACGTATTACATCATATAAACATATGGTATGTTTATATGATGTAATACGTATATATGCATCGATGGGAAAAATGTGTGAATTATAAATGTACATATCATATGTCTAACAAACGGTGGTCAAATATTTTTGTAAAATCTTTTACAGAAAGCTTTTGTTAGATCTGCAATCTGATATAAATGTAAAGTGAAATAAAAATATATAAAATATAATCAGATTTCTCTATTCTTATTCTTTAAGATGTAAAATATATTTCATAAGAGTTTCAGAGTAAGACCATGAAATGATGTATCAGTTTAGATTAATTAATGATCTGATAATACCTCATTGAATATTCATATATATATGAGTGATGCAAATGTCAATGAGTCGCAGCAATATTGGCTTCAATTTGATATAATTTATATGTATTAATGAAAAAAATAGCTTTTACAATTAACATTTTTATATTTGGATTCTTTATAACGTGAGATACGTCGATTATTGAATCAATATTCTCTCAAATCTCTCTGCAAATATTTATCTTTAATCAAAACCATCTGTATGAAACATGATTATTACTCTTATCTTTCGCTGACACAACAGGAATATAAAATTTGATCTTGACATAATTATCGAGAATCTGATATACTTTTCTTAATAATGTTATACGTCACAAAAACTGCTTTTTTATCCTCACCCCTTTTAAAAGATTAATGGAATAAATTATTAACGTGACGCGTTAAAATCTTTTTTAAGAGACAGACGACGCGCGACGTAAGACAAAGGAAATACAATAAAGTCAAAAAATATATCGTATTCGTTAGTGAACGTTCTCGAGCGGCGATATCACCCTTTAGCCGACTTCACGACTTATTGTTAAATGAAAGCAGTCTCGAGAGACTCGAAGGAAAAAGAGTTACATGTAACGCCCGTCTCCACTCAGGCAGAGTTCAACGGGGTAATATACCCGGAGGGTACGAGCACCTTTATCGCATTAAAAGCGACGAGCTGCCGTCAGTGCCGTCTGGACGTACGCGTGAGACTATACCCGCTAATCTGACCTATAAGCGCGTCTGGTCTCAGCACGAATACGTCACGGGGCTCATCGCGTTTCGGATCAAACCGAAATGTCTTGCGTATCTTGAACGCGAACGATATGATCCTCTTAATGTGTCCCGAGGCTCACGAGTATTACGATACTCTCTTCTTCTCTCCCCCTCCCCCAATCTATCCATGGCGCCCTCGGGATCACCCTCCGTTTAAGCCGGACGACGAAGCCCCAACGAACATCGGCTTACATGCATACTGATGCGTTGCACGCGGATACGTATTAATATGTTAATATGATACCGCCAGTTATGAGACTGTTTGATATTACAGCTGCTATTCGTTTGCCTCTGTGTGACCTTTGTCAAATATTTCCGCTTTGTAGTCGGCGAGACATATCAATAGGAATATGTGTATTTATAAAAATATTTGATCGCGCGCGCGGTTAATAAAGAGAGTGAGAGATCGCATTGTATCTTCTATACACGATGGAATGCTACCAACGTACAGAAAGAGCTGAACAAACGCGATTTAATGGGCCGATCTTGCGCTATTATCTTGCCACTTCGACGTCTCTTTTCATTCATCTCGACGACGTCATTTTCTTATAAAGTTCAATTCGCAGATGCTTGATCGGCATAATAGCCTATATCTCAAAAGAATGAATCGATAAGTTTAAATTAAAAGCGGTTGAAAGCTTTTAGCAAACGTTTTTATAATTTCTCGACTATACTTTGCTGCGAGTTTTCTTGATCTTTCGCGACAACTTAACGAGCTGTCCTCACGAATTGCGCTCACGAATTGCGGTCACAAGACGAGAAATAGTTCGCGCTGTCTCGTGCAGTTTGCGTCGCCTTTCCGGTACGTTTTCTTAAGGTCGTTGTAAGCTGTCGACTGCGAAGAAGGAGCTCGCTGTCGCAAAACGACGCGCACGATTCTGACGCCTCGCGCCAGCAAGAATGCGGCGTCAGCTAAGCACATTCGTAAGCTTGCCGCGTTATGACATTCCTGCGTCGCGGTAGAGGAAGGGTGCGAAGGGTGGAGAACAGCGAGATGTGACGGCGTCTTGTTAACGGCACACGATGTCCTCATTATCGCGACTGACGATGATGACGATGCAGGTACTGCGCGATGCGAAGTGGATTCTTCGCTCTTCGAATGATGAAAGCGCAAGAACGAGAGGAGCAAGTGGGGAATATACGAGGAAAACTGTGAACTCATTAAGATGGTCTGGTATTTGTTAAGGACGAGGGGACCTTTACGTTTCTAAGAGAGCGAACACATTCAATCTCTTTAAGAACTCAGTCATTTCCTAAAATACTCTATAGTGTTCAAACATTAACCAGATTGACTTTTTTCATTGTTTATTTTAAATATAACGCAATAATGCAATATTATTCTATTCTATATTCATTCTAATGTGATAAGCATTTTTTTTTCAAATGCCAGAAAATACTTTTATAAACTCAAGTTTCATTCGTAGTCACGGTAAATTCCAAAAACACGTCTTTCTTTTTTTGATAGCCATCCAAAAGTTGTGTACTTACTTGCACACATAATGTTTTGTTTTTATTTATCAAGATTCGTGGCATCTAATAAAAACTCATTTTTGTGTTATTTTTGTTCTTTACCAAAAATAATTGTTTCAATTACTTCAATTACTAATTTAAAAAATTTTTATAATTACAAACCGGAATACAGCTATTAGTCCGCAACAAGTTATTCACATGTTTTATGTTATTGTTATTGACATATGTCCACGATCAACAAGCACGTGGTTTTCGAATCGTCTTTGTTTAAAACACTATGCAACATTGAAACACTTGGATCCGCGTGAAAGACAATCCATTTATGAATTATCTTCTCAGCCTTTTATAAACTTTTATCGATTTCATGCACTAAAAATTTAGTAATTACACGTTGCGCAATTGCCGATAGTGCTTCTTGTTGATTGTTGATGTTTACAACATTGCAAAAAATATTTTCATGCTGAGCAGAAAATTTACACAAACTCGATATTTAATATTTAAAAATCATAGTATTAACTATAAAAAATATATATTTCCTTTTTGTGAAGTTAATATATACATTTTTTTAAAACTTCGCGCAGTTCGAATAAACTGGAGATTGCAAAAACTACTTATTCAGCACTAAGAACCGCTGCGACTGATATAGGCTTGCTAACCTTATGTTTTTAACTTTGTTTTAAAAAAAATTTTTTAAATATGTCTACATAGGTGTATCATCTCGTAACTTTTACTAAAAAAAANAAAAAAAAAAAAAAAAACCAAGGATGATTAAAGTTGACAAGTGATCAATGGAAAGATATGTATATTTATGGGGATCATATACTTGCAGTCCGCCATTGAAGCCCATGAAAAAGTATCGGTTACAAGTATCGTTGGCTTCGGCTTAATGTCAAAGTCATTTTGCTGTTTCTTAATCGCTAATAATTTTATGAAAAAAGGATTAACTGTGATTATTAACTCGATTAGCTTTAATTTAAACATACTACTTAAAATTTTAGCAATGACTTACGTAACTTCGGTAGACATCCAATCTCAAGTTTTCATCTTATAAGCCGTGCACGAACAATGTCGTTATATATCGGAGGCGAATGCACACGAGACAAACGTTTTTAATATTCCCTATCTCCACCATCGGAAATCTTTGGCATCCCGCAGAGAGACACGGCTCTGTCTATCGTAAGCGGAATGAATTAAAGTTTCTGCAGAGACTTTGTTTCCCGCAATAGAATTCCGAAGCCAAAGGGCTCATGATTTCTTCGATCGATAATCATCATCCTCCGCATTGTGGCGCCCTCCGCATTCCTGCTCGCCCATTTAATAGACGATCCATTTTGAAATTGTAAACAATTATACATATCGCGAATTTTATCGAGCGGCAGTTTGAACAAAGTGCAGTAAATTATATATATGTACAGATATCGAAAATGATTCACCGAGAAAAATAACTGTTTGTCAGCCGAAGAAATACGAGGTTGTAACAAAGTAGTTGGGCGCTATCGATCTTCGCGGCGGCTCGTTCCCGCGTCATTAATCCTAAATAAGGTTTATAAGATAAAGTGGAATGGGTTAGCGAAGGTCAATAAATCTAGAGGAAACGGCAAATTTGTTTCGTACTCCAGATTCATGGATACGCGATACTTACGTAGCACGGCTTTTACAACGGCGTTTATTTTGTGCTCTCGGTAATGCCACTTTTAAGACAGCTCGTTTAATAAACTTCATTACCAGCCGTTTACATACCGCACATTTGTGACTTTGTTTTACTTATTTGAAAAAAAAAATGTCTTTTAATTGTACGTTTCGATTGAAATTACGTAATGTAACTGTTAAAGTTTTACAACGACGTCGTGTTTAATATTCATATCGGAAGTATCATAATTTGACCGCGTGCTTTTTTGCAATTGGTTAACAACCTTGGTTCTCATTATTCCGAGCGAAACGTAACACGCTCGGGCACGACTTATTATGCTGCGCGCCCTGAAATTACGAGGCGGGCCTCGACGGGACCATTCAAGCAATTTCATAGGGAACTATCTCATCGGCAATATGAAATTTCACGGCATCTCGTACTATGTTATCCTTCTCAAGTCATGATGTTACCATAAATATTCAGGCGCAGTGTTTCTGACCCAGACAGGTAACAATTTTACTTTATGAAAATTTGCAAAACTAGTATGAATAAACATGTGTAAACGTGTGCATAATAATCTTAACTTCTCTAGACTTTCTATGCGATTTTATACAAAGCCTGCGACGTATTTGTTCGGATTGCGGAGATTAGGCTATTTGTGACTGAAGATTCGAAGCTCTGATGCACAACTAATTAATGATGTAACTAATATTGTTAGCGTATTACCGAAGTTTTATGTATTAATTGTTGGACGATTGAAAAAAAGTACAGTCGAAATGTTTCGTAATATTACAAGACTTTGTTCTATGTAAAAATAATTTTAATATATATATTCCACCCTTTATGCTCGGTTTTAATGACCTTCTTGTAATTATAAATAGCGATTATACAAAGCCACTTTCATTCTTTTCAAACCTTCTAAACCTTTTTAACCGTTTTAAACGATTAATAACAACAATTGAAGTAATTAATTATGAGATATAAAGATTCCGGAAAGGTTAAATAAGAATAAATTTCCCCGTTAATTACGCGATTTATGATTCAACCGAATTCAGAGGCGCGCGTACGAAATAGCGTCTAAATTCCCCGTCCAGCCGATAAGGTCTTTGGGGGTCCACGCAAGGATCGGAAGGGCCACGCCCTGCTCACGTTGCTCGTTATTCACGGCGTGAAGGTACTCCATCTCTCTTGCGCGCTCAGATCTCCTCCATGAATCTTATCCGGGCCGCGGGTCTCCTCGTTAAATCTCGCCAATCAGATATATATCGGGGATGCGAGGCGGTTTCGTGGTCGGGCGATCGCTGCCCGTTTACGCCGGGTAAAATACTGCGTCGGCAGATGCTCGCCTTGCGAGCTTAACCCTCTCTCGATTCTTCAGCGGCTGCGGCAGCGCATGCACTGTGTTTATGGTGTACGTTGTCCGCGCCTTGTATACTGCTGGTTCTCTCCTACGATTTTGTGTGAGGAGTAACAACCAGCGAGCCAGCCAGCCAGCCAGCCAGCCAGCCCAACGTCGGTGTGTTTCTGGCGCGTTGTTGGAAGAGCGACCGCGCCGCAACTTCCCGCCTCCGCTTGCTCGTGGTGGCTCCCTCGGGCCACCTTCTCATTATCCGTTGGTGATGGTGGCTGCGGTATGGCGGTGGTGATAGTGATGACGACGACGGCGGCGGTTGCGCAAGTGGTAGTGATGGTGTTGGTACAGCTAGTAGTGGTAGTCGCGTCCGTAATGGCAGTTCCGTCGCAACAAAGGAATCGTTATTAAGCGTCGACCCGCCCGGGGACGCACCTTCCTGGACAGTCCCCACGAGAGGAGATGGATACGCTCCATCCAACCTATTGTGCGTTGTCGCGCGAATTCCGCGGAGGATAATTTTTAAGAGAAACCGAGATTTTTTTTTTCAACGCTCAGCCCTACCCCGCGTTCTTTTGCAGCTCGCAAATATTTTTTCTGAACGTTACGGAGAGAAACACACTTTCGCCGTGCGCGTCTTCCCGTCGCGTCGCACGACGGTGACCTGTCGTCCGCTACATCTTCTACGGCGCAGCCGCGCGGGCATCGAGATGCCAGATACGAGGTGAAGAAAAATGCCCCGGACTGATCTAATAGACCTTCCTCCCGGTCGAGTATCTAGACGAAAACGATTTCGTCGTGGATTAAAGGCGAGATATCGGATGGGCGCAATTGCATCCTTAGATCTTCGAGCTACGTTGGATTCCCCGTGATGTATTCTCGTCATTAGATTTCGAGGAACGTATCCTGGCATCGTTAACGTTATTGCACATTCTATCTAATTACTGATCAGATTAAAGTATCGGAATTCTCTTTACGGATCACGCATCAAAAAGTATCTCGAGATCTTTTCGACATCAAGAAGAGAATCCAGAATCCTTTGATGTAAATTTTGTGAGGATAAGAAAGGGAAAGAGAGAAATCTATGTATAAAGAATAGAATGGGCCTCAACTTCTGCCATGTTCTAATACTCGTGTAAAGAGGACTTAAAGAAGGCTTATTCTCTAAAGTAGATGGCTGTTACGGTAGTTTCTTGTCTAAGGCACATTTTCTCTCTCTCTCTCTCTCTCACACACACACACACACACACACAGATTGCTGATAATAGATTCTCAAAGGTCACAGTTTCATAAATTATACATTCTTCTGCAAAATTGCTGCAATGTCGCCAAATTATTTTATACCTCTATTTAATAACTATATCTTCTTAAATGTACAACTGAATGACATAAAGAGTAAAAATAAAGAGAGATGAAAAATCAGAATATTAGTTGAACGACAACGTTAATTCAGATTAGTTTAAGGTTATTGCTTGTTTCGAGAGGAAAAAAGCGCGCCACCCATATTTTGCCTTAATTTTTCTACTTCCACCAGCCGCCAAACTTCATTCTCTATGCCTTTCTGGAGGCACTCGGTTTAACCGGATTCCAGATAATTCACTTCCTTGTTCCTCGTCGTAACAGGACATTAACAAAATTAACGTGTGCGCTCGAGGTAAGATAAAATTTATATCGTACGCGAGAGATAATATGCGCGATAGTCTTGGGGCATTATGCGTTGAATAAAAAGATGCCGGATTGCTGCGTTTCGAAACGACAAATTTCCACGCAGCTGCTTAACACGATAATATGGGACATTCCTCGCACATAGATATCTGTATCTTAATTTTCACGGAGAGCAATAATTGCAATATTATAAATTATGAAATACTACAATACAGATTTTTTAATAGCCCACACTTCTGTCTTTACATATTTCATCTCCCACCTTTCTCTTAAGCGGTTTTGTTTTTAGATTGCATTATTAATGTTCTCGCTAGCAATTACTCACTGTCAAACGTGACGTAAGTTTAGACAAAAATTTTGAAAAGAAGATAGATAGCGCCCATTATATGCATATAATATATAGAGTGATAAATGATTTCATAATAGATAAACAGATATATTTATCCTGAAATTGATATGTGTAGATAAATATTAGTCATTTCAATTAAAACGTTGTAAATAACATTAAGCTGCTTACATATTCATTCTTCTGTCATGCTTTACTGAAACGAGGTAAAATGTTTTTTTTTTTATTTTAACTCCCTTAGGTAGGGCTACGAGAAGCTTACATTGAAATGCTCACAGTTGTAATTTTATACACGTAACTGATAATCTGAAATAATTGGTAGCGCTGTTGCAAGCTGTCGACACCTGTCGACGCGGCACCTTTCGTCGAAAAATTTCTTCAGGTGCTCCGTTCGATCAGATGTCTTGTTAGCCGAAGATTTGTGGCCGTTCTGTCTCATTAAGACATAGTGTCGGCAATCGTCCCCACGCTAACCTGTGTTTTGGCCGCGCCTAATCGGCGTAAAATTCCACGGTATTAGGAATTTCAGCAGGCACTTCGGAGCAACGTGTCCACCGTAATCAGCTCTCAAGTGCCAGTTCTTCCTCGTTACCGGGCTCCCGTAAGGATAGGTTACACCAAAAATGTAGCCTTCTCAAACTACGATTACAGCAGCGGCCATAAAGTATCGACTCTCGAAAGGCGAAACTGAATTAAACCGGGTCAGCTCGTAATCAATATCCAGAAACGGGAATTGTTGCTGCAAATTACCGCTTGAATAGCGCGGATATATCGCGTTTCACTGTCGATAAAATATCTCTTACCTCGTTGGCTCGAACGACGCGCTGTTTCCCGTATTAATGCGTTTGTGGTTTCTCATGTACTGTCTATTTGCAGAAACTCGTGTCAGTCTAACGATAATGGAGTTAACCATTATTAAAGTTCTTTCACACTGACGAGTTATTAGTATCGGTAAATGTCATGATTCGTTCAAACGACAGACAAGTAAAGTTCGATGAACTGCTCGATGTAAAGCGAAACTCGTACAATTATACGTCTAACTGCTCGGAGAAGACGATAAAAATTTGACGAAGAAATAGAAAATGCAAGAAGAATCTTTTCTTAACTATGTATACGTTTAAACTTAAATAATTCTTTGCGAAAGAAAATGATGAAATATTGCTAGCTATATCCTGTACACAGCTTGCTATATCCTGATAAAATATTGTTAGCTATATCTTGTTTACCATTATCCATATCAAATTATCTTGACGAAGAAATTGTTTTATTTGATTATCTTATCAAGATTTTATACATATACAATACTTCTTGCTCGTTGTTCATATTATATATATATATATATGTCAGAATGTATTATCATTTTCAAAGAATTTTTTTAAGTTAATGTGAACAACGAGCAAAAAGTATTATCTTTAGCGTCAACTTCCAAGTTACCATTTATCCTAACAGAAGAATTTTTTCAAGTGGTAACAATATAGAATACACATATAGAAAAACGCAATGTAAATTTAAAATTAAATCATTTTTATCTTATCTAAAATACGTTTATATGTAATTTATCTTTATCTAGATAATTTTAAGTTATCTAAGCGCAATACTTGTTGTATATTATTATTGTTATTTGTGACGTGATTTTTAAACGATCCACGTATACCTTGCATCGAATAATATTTTGATACGTGAGGTTTCCACATGAAAAATAATATCTCCGTGTAATCATTAATTTCGTTATTTAATTTCACTCATCGATTCGACGTGAGCAAACGTTGCCCTTTTACACTATATGTATATTACATATCATGGAAAATTGATTGCCTCAACCATTTTTGAGACTTCACGTTTAAAAAAAACACTTAGCACCAGTGAAACACGATACGGTGATTAAATGCGAAACAACGATTGGAAACTCGTTGTTTCGTTTTGATAATTTCGCAAGAGAAACGAGAGAGAGAGAGAGAGAGAGGGAACGAGGAAAACAGGGAAAGAAAACGGTAGGGGGGTGTTATGCCAGCGGAGAGCGAACCGGATTAAAGCCGCATCAAAAGCGGGATGGATATATAATTACATTAGCCCATACTATCGGGTGGAAATAACAGGTTAGATGCAGCCGAGAGACCGGCGCGCACACGCGGTAATTAGGTTGTATCGGGTTCGTAAGCTGCGTTGTCAGCGAATGGACGATATGAGAGAGAGAGAGGGGGG
>QKQZ01012724.1:0-19662 GCA_003595255.1 Solenopsis fugax | reverse complement strand
ATGAGAGAGAGAGAGGGGGGGAGGGAAGGATAGAGAGAGAGAGAGAGAGAGCGCTTGCAAACACATTAGAATCTAATGACATGCTATTATATTTCGGGGCGATCACGGCAGGCGTCGCGACAAAGATCTCTCACGTCGCGTCATTCCCTAAAACGAAGGAGAGAGCGGATCAGGCGGACGCTCCGTCGCTCCGGTTCCGCGGAGCGCGACGCGCTGCGCTACGTTTACTACCTATCCCCTCCGATACATCTACATCTCGTTAGACCACGTCTTCTCGCAGACACGAGTTCACAACGAGTTTATTACTCGCGTTACTCTCGCCGCGCGTTCCCATTAAACGTAACGAGCATTCGCGCCGCACGCGTAACGTCTTTCAACGGTAAGGCGCGTTTACGTTAAGGCCGTCGACGCTACACGCTTCCTATCGCGCAAAAAGCGTCCTTAGGAGACGTCAAGTTAATCGCGGCCGCCGGGCAGACGTGCTTCGTCGTAATGCCAGGCGATTTACTTGAAACGTGTACTGTTTCGTACATGTAATTCCCATCTGCAATCTGAATACGCACTGTGGAAATCGCAAAAATTATTTTACGTTATTTCTGCCGCGAGAAGGCAACGCGTTTAAAAACAGGCCGATAGATTTATTCGTAATGTCAGTCAGTAGCAACGTTGTACCATGAAAACTTTGATATTTTTCTAGATAATTATGTGGGCAAGGACAG
Organism: Solenopsis fugax; assembly: GCA_003595255.1. Taxonomy (NCBI): domain Eukaryota; kingdom Metazoa; phylum Arthropoda; class Insecta; order Hymenoptera; family Formicidae; genus Solenopsis; species Solenopsis fugax. The sequence goes on along the minus strand of QKQZ01012724.1, from coordinate 18,943 downwards.
CGACGAACAAGAAGAAACTTCTGTCGCGATCGCTGTTATATATTGTTGAATTATGATCATTTTACGAACGAAGAGATGAAGGGGGGGGGAGAGAGAGAGAGAGAGAGACGGAAGAGAAGAAAAGAAATTACGGTTATGCTTCCGATAAAATTCCGCGCTGCGCGAAATTATTTAAGGTGAACTGCTCTTCGAAGACTTGCTGCACATAATTCGTCTGGAGGGGGAAATGTCGAAGTGCTGGCCCGCGGCGCTTCTTAACCGAGCGGAGTGGTAGTCGTAAAAAAAACGAGACTCAGTATCTTACGATATAGCCAATTTGACTTTCCTGCATTTCGACCCGATGATCCCAGCCGGGGGAAAAAAAAATCAGTTCGTTTTTATCTCTTCTCTCCGTTTCTATACGCCAGGGAAGATAATAATTCAGGAAATGCAGCCATCGAACGATCGAACCGATTTCGTTCAAGAAGGGTGGAAAGCTCATTTTCCTCTCCTCGCATTAGAACGTAAAAATTCATTCTCTCTTCCGTTTTAAAAAACAAAATAAAACCGTAGAGAGATGCGCGTGTGCTTGTCTGTAAATAATTTGAGTGGAGTGCTGCGCAGTCGAATCGTCGAGAGGTCCTTCTTCCTCGAATCTGCCCTCTTTCCCTCCACGCTCTCTCTCTCTCTTTCTCTTCGGATTTGCTCGTCTGAGAGTACCTGAGCAAGAGCGCGTGTACCCTGGGAACGTAGGTATTTTCCCATTTGCGTGTGTACACACGTATACGCACACGTATAGAATGTACGACCGGGTGCGTCGTTTCAGATGTAACGTACGGTCGTGCTTTTTGTACGCAACAAGCTCCGGCTCGATTGTCTCTAAAACCGTCCTCGGCAAAATGCACGTACTCTTTTTCCGTGGTTTCACCGAGTACCGAGCGATTCCCCCGTTGCACCTCTCTCGCTCACTAGCCCTCCCGAATTCAACCTTTCCAGCAAACCACCGCAATGTTTGGATAGGTACGCGACCGCTTCTCCAGAGAGTCGTCAACGAACAAGCAGACAGTGACGACGGCTGCTTACACCGGCAAGAACGATTTGCGTAATGGCGTCGCAACCGAGTTTGTCCTGTGTCAATGAACGACAAAATATATAAGACAGGATGTGATATCGCGAAGCTTTTGAATAATAAATTCTTGTCTGTTCAAGTCAACGTGGATATACTCCCGAAATATTTCTGTGAAGCTGATTGATTACGAAAATAATTGCGCTGTGATCTAGATCCCTTTTAAAGTTCACGTTGAAATGGATTTATCTTCTAAAGGTCGTTCACATATAAATAATATTCGGATGTCGCCAATTAACATATTGATAATTTAGTGACTTCCCAAGATCGAAATTTATAAGCATCGACCGGGAGCAGTAACCCTCGTCACTTTGCATTCGTTAGACACAGTCGTGGAGAAGTTTTTCTGGGAAATGCAGAGTTCTATATCCGGAAAGATAATCGAACTCGTTCAGAACTAGTTTCCGGGAGAGTGAAATTGGCATTCTCCCCGAGGCCGAGAACGTCGAGATCCGACGTTAGATTTTGTCAGGACATAGGATATTAGGCAGCATTGTAGACGCAAAGAGAAACGCGCAGGAATTCAGTCTGGAAACTCTCCCTGCCGCCATACCTCCCGCTTGCTTGAGCCCTCTCGTGCAATCTTGCTGGTTGCAGATAAGACTAATTACCATTATATCCATAGAGAATAGCTCGTGCAGCATCATCCGTGAATCCTAATCTAACCTTTAATAATATCGTCGACAGTCAACAAGCTGCGCAGCACGAGACATTTCGAGTTGATCATAATTAACGGAGCACAATATGGACTTTGCACGAGCCAGAAGAATGAGCTTGGAAATTATATTTATAAGCGCCCTTTCTAAGTTCACCGACTCCCGGCACGACTGAGACTCGCCTAACTAATTTCAAGTGTCCACGGTCTAAGTTTTATAGAAACTCACATTGGGGTGTATTTGTGTATAACAACCGTAATTTAACGAAGAGCAAAGTTTGAAAATTGACTCCGTATCATAGCTCGTGTAACTTCTATTTACGGCGCGGCGCGTAGCGTGTTTATGCATGCGGTAGACTCGACTTTAAGGATGAAATCATGCGCGGGTAGAACGTGACCCACTGTTAACGTTGTAAAAGACGTGGAACTTGTTTGAACGTATCGGTATCCCTGGCAGAAAACGACGAGCGTCTGCTTACTAATGGCGAGTGGCGGAAAACTTTGGACGGGCGTTATGAAAATTTACGGATTTTAAATGCCCGCGAACGGGCGGCGGCATTAGAAGTTTTTACCCGGGCGAAACTTCGTCCTCCTTATCTCCCTTTATGGTCGAGTGCCGTCCTAGAAAATGGGGTAACGCGAGTATCTCGAAGCGGAAACATCGATCTCCTCGGAGGGTCGTAAAGACCGCGAGAGGCGCGGGCGAAGACAAAAGTAAAAAAAGGAAAAAAAAAAGAAAAGAAAAAGAGAAAAACGAACATAAAAAGAGAAAATAGACGAAGAAAGGAAATAATCCCGGAAATTGAAGTGGACAGGGTCTACCTGCGAATAATATTTCCATTCTCCGATAAAGGGAATCCCCGTTAGTAGGCCAGTGGGATATTGATGCTCTGTTATATCAAGACGAAGAGGACGATTATTTTGTATTTTTCTAACATTGAACTTGCAAGTAGTAGCAGCTTGTGAAGCGAGCCAACTCGGGAAAAAAGAAAGAAAAGCGTAATACATCGTATGCATCAGCAATTTTAGCGAGTATATTAAAGAAATATTAACAGAGAGATTATTATTTCATGTTCATGAGATTTAAAAGTGACATTGATGACTATGTTAGCTTCACTAAAACGCTCTTTCCATTATATAGAGATCTTCTTTCGTCGTCGCTCGGACTTCGATCGCCTAAAAACAGATCGTTGAGACGATTCACTCGTGCGGTCTGAAATAAATCAAAGCACCCTGCGAAATGAGCGATTTCTCGAATTGCCAGCTTAATTTATTTAGTCGTTCGTTGTATCGCGCGGACACCTTTCCGCTGCGGCCGTCCAGGGTGCTAGCGGTGCGCGCCGGTGACAAGGAGAGTCGGCGTCGGCAAAGTTGGTAACTTTATGCTCCGCTTGTTTAGATTGGACAGGAAAGCGGTCCCTCCGGTTCTCGCCGATGTTGGTAATTTGGCACCGCCTTCGGAGCCAACCAGCCGGTACCGTTGACGGTTTAACCGTAATCACCGAGCACAACGACTTTCCCGAACTCCCAATCCCAAGATTGTCCGTGTCGCCAAAGGCGTCCGTGGCGCGCGCGCTCTCGCATAGCGCCGAATCGATCCCGTGATCGAGTAGGAAAGACGAGTTCTCTACCCGTGCCAGCTGCTACATTTGTCGGCCACTTAACCCCATTGCTCCGTCCCTAAGTCACTGGCACTGGCGAACGTGTTATTACCCGTAACGCATGCACCGCTCAGCGGTTACGCGATGTTCTTCAAGATGTTCTTCGGACTCGGCGATTAAACGCGCTAAACGAGGTGTTCCCACTTTGTAACAATCTAATACTAGATAATTGAGACATAAATGGAACGATAAACATTCCCGGGCGCGAGTATTCTGATCGTTATCACAATAAATCTTTCTTTATTCATTGCATTCGCGCATATTGCATAACGCGTGTAAACGCCTCGATAACGTCACTCGCTTTTTCGTTCAATGCTGCACAGAAAGAAAAATTTTCGCTGCCATAGCTAATCATGGTTTGCTAAGGCTGTATTTGCTGTCGTAACTATAAATTTAGGAATTACAGCAAAACGATTTGCTGTTGTTCCTAATACATTAGTAAAGTAGCAAAACATGTATGTCTATCAGAATCACATCGTATAGCAACATAAAAATAGTTATCGGAACTAACCGATATGTCAGTGATACGTAGGTAATACACTTGGTAGCTAATTAATGTAGTTACCTAGAATAGCTTTTAGCTACAGAGTACATTTCGAATATAGCAAATATTTTCTGTAGTTAAATTCGTGTATCAGGTAGCTAAACTCTTTCAACTAAATAATATAGGTATCACAGATAAGATATTAGCTGTCCATATATTACGACGTAATTTAGTTACCATAGTTTTTAGCTACGACAGTTACTTTCTTTCTTCCGTGTGTCACAGGTGCATGTTGTTTGGAAAAATGCAAGCCGGCACGAGCAAACTATTAATCGTTACGAATTGAGAAAAGACAAATAATCATTCAGGCGAAACACCCGGCAATTATGTCATACAGCAGCACGCAGAAAGAAAAATTTTAGCTGCCATAACTAATGGTTTGCTAAGGCTGTATTAGCTGTCGTAACTATAAATTTATGAACTACAGCAAAACGATTTGCTGTTGTTCCTAATACATTAGTTAAAGTAGCAAAACATGCATGTCTATCAGAATCACATAAAAATAGTTATCGGAACTAATCGATATGTCAGTGATACGTAGGTAATACACTTGGTAGCTAATTAATGTAGCTACCTAGAATAACTTTTAGCTACAGAGTATATTTTTGATATAGCAAATATTTTCTGTAGCTAAATTCGTATATCAGATAGCTAAACTCTTTCAATTAAATATGTATAGGTATCACAGATAAGATATTAGCTGTCCATATATTACGACGTAATTTAGTTACCATACGCAGTTTTTAGCTACGACAGCTACATTTTTTTCCGTACATTATACGTGCGCGAAATCCATTTCAATGTTCAAATCGCGTTTATACTCCCGGCTTCATGGTTTTCGGTTCGCGTAACTCATCGAGCAGTTAGAATCACATACGCCGATGTAAGGATCCGACTTGTAGGTATATACTCCTCTGGGTATATATTGTCAGCAAAAGCGATTAGCAAGGCGCGACTGTTTGAGATGTAGGCGCGCAAATACGGGCTTATTGATTCGCCGCTAGACACTCGCCGCGTCGTGAATAATCGACGTATCACCGCGTATATACGCACTCGCTTCTTAATGCGAAGGAGGGAACGCGGAACAAAGTATATATATCGAATGCACTATTACAGTAGAGAAACGCAGTTGCATGCGTGTCTGAAAGAAATCGATCTGCCGTTCAGCGGCAGCGATATTCATCTGTGGGACGTTTGTGAAGTGCACGCTTAAAGAAATTCTCATGCAACTTTCGCGCGCTCCGCCACCTAATGCGATACCTAACTACAGGATTTCGTTGCTCCAGGCACGTGAATGAGAGCGATTTCAAGTTCTGAAATTCATTAGGGTGTGCCGCATCGAACTCTTAACACGTATACAGCTGCCATTTAACCAGCCATTCACTCTACCACGCCGCTTTCTATCCTCTAATAACTTCCCGATAGTCAAAACGTCACGAGTTCCAGCGAACGACTAGACTCTGTATACGCTTCCAATAACCGCAGGACAGTTGCCAACTGGCGCACATGTCGTTTTCCAGGATGCTCCGGTCCGTGAATTTACTTTGCAGGCTCGAAACGTTCGAAACGAAATATAGGCCAGCTCAATTTTTCAAACTCTTTAAATACATGTCACAGGATGCCAATTCAAATAAAATAAAATAAAAAAATCGTGCTTAAAAGCGCGATTCTAAATTATCTATCATTTTCATCTATCCATAAATGTATCGTATTAAAGAAATATTATTTATAGTTGGAAATAATAATACTTGCGACGATAATAAGGATAAAAATAACTTGAAGCTGTAATCACGATTTAAACCGAGCAAATCCCAGGAAGGTCTCCCCTTCGCTTAGTGCCATTTGGTATATACGTCGAAAATTTCGTGCCCAACCTTGCGTGGGCTGGTATAATTAGCCGCGAATCCCGTTCGCGTTGAGAGAATGCGAGAGCTCTCGGAATACCGAGAGAACGTTCGCTTGGCGAGACAACTGGTGGATCTGAACCACACGGTAACCTTCAGACGACAGCGACGACGGGAAGGTGGAAGTCTCACAACGGGGTTTCGTAAGATGAGCTATGACGCTACACGGCAAAGTTAGCGGCTTAGCGTCAACGTTTGACAAATTGTGCGCCTCCACCTCGCACCATTGGACGACGGCAATCTCCATTCTCTCTGTATCCGCGGCAATGACGTACGGCCTTTGTCCCGGCTGACGCGCTATTTTGTTGAATGGCCACCTTTTCGGGCGTACGACGCGGTCTACGGGCATATTAAACAACAAAAGCGTTCCTGGAAGACAGTTCGCGTGATTCGTAATTAATTACGAGTGGTATAAACACGTCACAATGAATCGCGAGCTAAACGTCTCGCGCTCTTGATTAATCGTCACTTGGAGATTGGTCCAATCTGAACAAATAAATAAAAAAAAAAGATTCACGCGGTCATTCTCGGCACACGGTCAATGCTCTTGTATGAATGTTATTCTCGTACAATGCTGCAAATTTCGACCTTTAGTGAAACTGATGCGACTTCGGATATTTGTTGCTTTACGTTTCATCGCGTGACACAACATTATATAGCGGTAAGTATTTCGCAGAAGATATCTTCTCGTGGCTGAGACCTTGTTCAAAGGGCTGTGAAGCAGTTAACAAGAAGGCGAGAATCGAAGGGAAGATCCTGCCTACGCGCGGAAGATCTAACCGATAAGGGAACAACGTCATTATGACTTGATCTCGCAGCATCCAATGCGCACCTTTCATCGCGGCGATCACGAAGGGTCTTCATCTCCCTACGTCGTTTCCCTTAAACCGATGACTATACATGTCACTGCACGATCCTCCTCACGCCGCTTGTGTTCGCCGCGTGAGGCGCGTTTCGCAGAAACGCATGTAAGATTAATCGTGACGTGCGAAACAGTCCGCTACCCGCGTCAGCGAACATGTGTTGCCCATTCCTGCTTCTCTACTTGGGTGGTTTCGCGACCGTCGGAACGCTCGATTAACATCGGGATATCACGATGCTCTTCACGGCGAACGACGTTCGATAACGACGTGATTGTGAGCAACACGCGACAGGAAGAGTTAGCTCAAGTTCGTCTCGCACTTTTTTTTCAACAGTATTTATGTAGCAGTTCGATAACAAAAAAAAAATATTTATAATGCAAATCACGTTATCGAATAAATATTTGCTCTCACGTATCGCGATCTGTTTGTCATTCCTCAGTGTCGCTAAACCTTACAGACAGCAATTTCTTCAAGCTATACCGTCAGAATTATTACGTTGCTTACGATCGGCGATAAAAGTCTCGTGCAGCTTGCCTTGCGAATCGCAATCGTATTTCGTATTAGCTCAACAGCATCTCGAGCCCAGTTGTTTCGGCGATAGGACACGAGGCTCTTTTCGAGGATCTTTTCTTTTTAAACGCATTACTCCGCGGTGCAGAGCTCGGGGATTTCGAAACGCGAGTCCATCGCTATTTCGGCAAACTCATGGGAATTGACAACGCGCGGAGGAGAGGACGAACGTTCCCGAAACCCGCGTGCGACGGCGGTGGTGGCTGAACTGAAATATTAAACGGGAGGGTGCAGGATGTGCATCCACGTTGCACGCGCGCGCGTCGTGTGCACGGCCTATGTACGCGTGTATCCGCTATTTTGTCGGACCGCTATGCACGTGCATATTAACCGGTTCTGGTTAGCGCCGGCTTGCATGCCCGGGACGACGCTACGGCATGGCATCGTCACTGTGTGCGTTCCTGATAAATATTATAATTAGCCGATGTGCGGCAGCGATATAATTCGTTTACGCATTAATTCTTGCTGCCCAGTATCATAGACTCCCCTGGCAATGCCACTGCCGTAACGCACGGTGTCAGTTATGCGATAGCATTGGACACTTCGTCTTTAAAGATTCATAATGGACCAATATAGCCTCGTAAATACGTAACGAGAGGTAAAGTCGGGCAAACCGCAAGATCAGACGCGAAAATATCTCGGTTGATGTGTTCAAAGGTTATATATAAAACAGAAACAATTCGAACAAATCGATGCGAACCAATTGTCGTAAGTGATGATTTTATTTTAGCTTTACAATGAAATTTGAAACATTTCCGCTCCCGGCGTTACGTAGCATCGCGTTTGATTTTATTATCCTCAGGTGGGAATTGCGCAGCCTGGTAAAACGGTCTCCGCCGTCTCCGCGTGTCGCGTGTACAACGCACGAATAAATATTACAATCGTCCGAGTTGTAACGACGCATTAATTCATTTACATAGCGGTCTCTCGCATCCAGACGACGTCGGGGCTCCCTTGATACCGCGATACCCGTAGCGAACCTTGTTAGCCCCAGTTTCCCGTGTGACGGTGGCGCGCCACTGCATTACACGTACCCGACATTACAGGCAATCGTCCGACGATCGAATCGACTGACTCCCGACTCCCAATGTGTATTCCGCGCGCGGCATGTCAGCCCAATTTTGCTCGGAAATACGTGTCGCTGCGCTGCTAGCAGCACGCGTCGCGTCCCGTGCCGTGCCGTATACCGACGCAGAGACAAGGGAGGCAGGCAGGCAGGCAGGCAGGCGGGGGGGTGGGCTTCGTGCCGCGGGTTAATTAATAAATGGGGATTCGATTTGCCGGGAATAATTCAGGAATTAACATCGCGGCACGATCGGCCTATCACTATTCAGTTCGACTGCAACGCGCGTCGTTTGGCCAGCAAGGCGATGTACGCGCGACAAAGCGCACGGACGTGTCAATATTAGCTGAGAGCTGCGAACGTTAATAATTGATAAATACCAGTTCTTCGTTACACAGTTTGGCAATTATTCGACTTCCATGTATAATAAAGGCGTACTTAACATTCTCAGCGTAATGAGAGCTAGTGCTTGGCTTGTATTAAAATTAATGCTTGTCTATATTCAAGTAATTTCTTAGTATAGGGGAGACCGGGGCAATTCGAAAGGCGGGGTTATTCGAAAAAAATGGAAATATCTTTGTATGGGTACATGTTAAAAATTTACTTTAAATACTGTAAACGCGTTCTAATAACGACGCTGCTAATAAAGTTTCGTTGGTGACGGCGTCATATTGAAGTCGTGGCATTGAAAAATGTGTTTTGCGACAGTCGAAGTAATTTNTAATTTCTGACAGTCAGCATTTCTTCAAAATTTAAGTAAGATAAATAAGATTCTTTTTGAAAACTTTGAATGTATCGTGTCCAGTTGAATGTATTTGAAACATTTCGTGTTTACTTTTTGCTGTGTGATGTCTATTTTTGTAGACCATACGCAATAATGCGCAAAGTTGACGCCAGGGCGATTCGAAACATCGAACGTTGAATCGTTGTTCGGACAATTTTTTCTTTTATATTCGCGTTCTATGTACCAAAAAACTTAATACTCAACAGGTGTAATAGGTTACACGAAATACGAATAGTCCCTGACTTGTTCCGAAAACGCTGAAGCAATAAATTTCTCTATTTTGTGTTTTTTTTGTGTGCAACTTTTTTTAATAATATCCTAATACTATATATCGTTTTCTGAATAAAACAGAGTCTTAACAACAGCTTTTTTACATTTTATCATCTTAAAACACAAATTTCAGAATATTCCCGGACTGATTACGAATTACCCCGGGCTTATGGCATATATATATACTTGGCACTGGTCGACATTTTTATATGTAGTTCAAAGCAAGTACATTTCCGTGTTTTATCTATAACGGCATTGTGAAGGGGAAGGTTTAATCTTTCAAACCGTCCAATTTTTTTTTTAAATGAATACAGGACTCAAGAGACGCAAAAGAAAAAAAACCTTCCGAATTGCCCCGGTCTCCCCTATATATAATTTGATAAATAATGATTTCACACTTACACTATTTTCAACGTGTGTCTGTTCAAATCAGAAATCTTAGTTAGAGAGAGACATATGTGAGAACGAGAGTGTTCAACAAGAGCATCTAATTCAACATTTATTTATAATTAGTTATAATAATAAACATGTTAAACAGACAAGAGCGCTCTTTAGCAGACAGTTTTCATTCGCAAGAAAGAGAAAGAGAGAGAGAATTGCCAGCTGTCCATTATATCTTCTTGGTGCACTTGTCTGCGTGTACCGCGCCCGTGATCGCGTATGTCGGCGTATGCTTTGCGGTAGCACCAGCACGTGGCTAGTCCGAGCCAGAAACCCACTCTCGTGCCTGCGGTTTCCTTTGTTTTCTCTGTTTTGTTTCGTATCACTCCATTATACCGCACGGAGAATCCTAAAAGAGAACGGTACCAGAGCGCAAGCTCGTACTTGTAGGACACCCATATGGATAGAAAGTGAAAGATAAACTCGAGCCTCTTCTTCGTAAAGCTACCACGACTTCTTTGATTGTGTAAAAGTGAAACTGTATTATGACTAATAACACTGCCTCCTACAGGAAATCTTGTTCTCCATAATTTTACATTTATGTTGAATGGTGTTGTTGCGTTAAAAATCGTTTAAAAAACGTGCAACCAAAGCAAACAATTTTTTCCTCAACTCCAAGTATTCTTTCTATTGTACTTTTGCAAGAAAGTTGGCATTTACGGTATATTTTAGAAAAAGGAGAGAGAAATGTTTAAGAAAAAAAATATAATTTTATGATAATTTTGTGATACATATACACTGTACACTATACACACAAATACGTATACAAATATAAGTGTTGAAATTCAGTTAAATTCGATATAGTTGTTGTTTGCTTCGTTTTTCTATGATATTGGTTATCGAAAAAATAACATGAGAATAGTTTTATTTCATGTTTGTGCCAAAAATAGATTATGGTTATTTCTAAATATATTTCGGTTATATTCAAAATGTATGATACGACATCAATCAACGCAATCGAAATTCTGTAACTCCGACGTTCTCTTGGTAATTGAAAAATTTATTCCTAAAATATTTTGGAAAATTATATACACGCACATCTCTCTCTCTCTCTCTCTCTCTCTCTCTCTCTCTCTCTCTCTCTCTCTCTCTCTTTCTCTCTCTCTGTTGATGAAAATCTAAAATTTCTAAATTACAAATGGAACATGTATTCAATACGAAGAATATTTTAATAGAGGAATAATTCAATTATCGACTGAACATATATATTTGCAAGTTTAATACCAAAATTTTTTCAAACCAATCATATCATCTTTTACTGCAACAAGAAATATGAAAAAGTTTTAGTATCAGCATGTTTATATCGATTTACTTTTCAGCGAGTTTATGAAAGAGCAACGATGCATGAGCAATACCGCGAATTGCACCAATCGTGGTGATGCACATCTCTCCTATTTTCAACGATATTTTCGGGTATCGCGTACAAAGCGAGTAACGTTCGGTGCGATAAATACGGTGGAGAGTTTCGCCACTATGACGTGATCGCAAAACTTTGCGGCGCAGATGGTTGAGACTGTTCGGCGTTGAAAATTGTCTGTAATTTTATGGCCGTCGGAGGAAAAACGCGCGAGTTGGTGAATATAACGAATTATAGTGAAAACGCAAATTAAACTAGGACAAGCTGTATAACATAGAACTGGCCCGTCACACACCACGAAATAAACTTTCGAGTGCTATAGATATCGATTCGATGGTTAAATACAACTTATTAATATGCTCGGTCTATGGTATGCTGCACATGCTCGCGTGTATCGACGAAGACGCGGCGGGTCTAATGGGAGGGTAAAAAGGGTATACTATTCTACGAGTTGAGCCACATTCAGACTGACGCGGTAATGCGCACGAATCCATTTAGCGACCGCAACGTCTCCATCCAAGAGAGAAAGCAGAAGAGACTCGGTACGAAGGAGAGAACTAGAGAAATAGGCATGGCGTACAAGGAAAACGAAGCAGGGGAAGGAACAGTTGGGGGAGAGAGAGAGAGAGAGAGAGAGAGGAGCAGGAAAATCTCTCGTTCCTAGGAAGAAATCCTCTTGGTACTCGAGATGCACGTCTCCCGTCATTAATGACTAAGAATACCGTAGCAAGTAAAGCACTAAAGACGTTGCGTCTTTCAGAGAAAATGTTTTCTTGCCTACATTGATTTGAGAAAGAACTGCAATTCCTCTCTTCCCTTCGCTCGATCCTAAATTTCTAGAATAATAATAAGAGATATTTTAATTTGATCCTTTTACGTGTCAGTTGATGCGTTTTTCATTTACATTTGAGAAGCAAGAAACATTATATTTAACGTGTTACGCCAAAGGCTATTTTTTAATTTAAACTTAAGATTTTTGCGCGATATTATCATAACAGAACGTGTTGGAAACGGAAAAAATGTCGTTAAATTTCTCATTCGCCGTCCTCAAGAAAATATTATCTTCCGAAATCTCATTTTATAGACGGTGCGCGCTGGGCGCCTGCTGTGCTTTCGAAAGAACCCTCGCTCGTGGAGGCGCGACAACGAAAAAACGAGGGGGGCGTGTCGGAAAGACAGAAATTGCGCGAATTATGCGAATTAAGTGAGCTCGCTGAGTAGTGACAAAGCTGCGTAATGAAGATACCGAGGAAGGCGTGTCGCGGGGACAGAGGCGGGGGAAAATTGTGAGGCGCACTGTAGGAAGGGGGTGAGGAGTAGGTGAAGGATATAAGACGAAATGAAGTCTGCAGGGTGGACGTCGAGGGAGAGGGAGCCAGTAAAATTCTTGGAGTCACGAAGGCGACGAAAGAAAGAGAAGACAAGAGGAAAACGTGAAGGAGGAGGAGAAGCGTCGGGGACGATGGTGCGGAAAGTGAAAGAAGGAGCAGAAGATGGAGTGTCGAGGACGGTTGTGCACCATAGCGACCGAGGGTGACGGTGTGTAAGTGGCCCGCGAAAACTGGATGGAAAGGGAAACGGAAGAGGAGTTGATGCCGCTGCTGCTGCTGCTGCTACTACTGTTGCTGCTGCTACTACTGTTGCTGCTGCTACTACTGCCGTCGTCGTCGTGAGAGCGTTGCGTATCGCATGTATGTAGAAATAGCCAACGGTGCACACCACATGCTGCCTGCAGCCGATGGAAATGTAAAACTGCGACAAGTCTTGGAATAAAGTGGCTGAATAAAATACAACTAAAATCCCCCGTCGCTCTCTTGCCTACACGCCAACTCGTGGAACTCGGCCGTGCCACGAAGGATAAGTCGAGACGAGATGCGACGCAATGCCGCGACTATCACGCGTTACCACGACATGCTCTCCTCCGTCAAATGGAACAGCGAGGAAAAACCTCTCGTGGGAATACACGCGCAAAGGGACATCATGGGTCATTGACTAGTCGTTCATACCGTGCTAATAGGCAATCACTCGATTACGATAGTCTACTGGGTTGTGCGTGTGATTAACATTCGTAAAGCATATATAAAGATTACAATATAATTTTATATAGGTATAATATTATAGTGAATTATTTAAAACGCTAGTAATTTTTCGCAAAGTCTCCTAATTATATTTGCAGCTCATCTTTTTTACTAAAAATAATGCACGTACCACATACTATTAAGAAATAAACTTCATTTCCTACTTTGGTACGCAAATGTAGCTCCCGTTGACTCACGAAAACGTTCATTTGAAAGTTGACGTTGCTCCTAACTCGGAAATGACAGGAAGGGTCCGGGTGACATGAAAGATCGCCCTTTCCGTTTCTACTCTGTAGATACATACGGTGGACGCGGTACCTTGGGCGACCGGATGCATTATCTGGCTGTTCGGACAACGTGTAAGTGTAATTAACACACCACCGTTCATAACGAGGACAATGTACGCAGTCACACTAATGAGAGCAAATTAGCTCGTTTGTGCCAGTTTAGCTTCACCTCCTTACTCCGCCGCTTTGCCGGCCGCGCGACGGGCTGTTCTCTGTGCGGTCAAGAATGCAAATTTGGCCGTTTCGCGTGCGCCCGTCTGCACCAAACACGAATTTCTGTCGAGTTCCGTTGACGAATTCAGTGTTGCAGACGGCTTGCGGCGTACAGTTTCAAAATTCATGGCTGGAGTGACAAGATGTCTTTGACCCTATCCACATTCTAACCCTATGCACTTTCTAACAAAACGATGACTAATGTACGATTGTCCTTGCACCGGTATCGAGCAAACTGTCCATCGGTTTTTGTTTATAATCAAATAACGATTCTACCTGACAATCACGAAATCTAGATAATTTCCAAGGAAACTATTTAATATAATCCAATTCAATCCTTTTTATCATAAAAAGGTTCATATGTTCTAAGAAAATATTTTCTTTTTGTACTAACGTGTATAAATTTATGAATTTGGACACATCATTAATACGATTTTTTATTCTTAGTAAATTATTATTCTCATGAAATTATTAATCATGATATTAAATTTCAATGTTGATTAGATAAGTTATTTTATGACGCAGTTGTTGTCCAATCTAAACATTTATCTTGAAGTCTACAGTCCTAAAGTACGTAGAAGTAGAAATAAAGTCGAAAGGCAAGTCGAATCGATTTTAAATAGAACCCTTTGCAAGAATGGACGTTTCGACGAGTATTACGAGCTTGGTATTTTCCGGATTTGCATAGGATCGGAGCCATAGCAGCTTCTCGAATACGTACACACATATATTTCTCCAGTTCGACCGATTTGTTATCCCGAACCGAATATTCTTCGCAATCCGAATAAGATGTACTGACTGGACGTATCGGAAGGAATAATTCACTGATTGTAAACTCCGTTGTAAAACATTTTATTCCTTTTCAGATTACATTTGCATTTATTGTTACCAATTTCTTTTAAATCCCTAATATTAGAAACATCGTCCAGATTATTTTATGCTGTGTTTTGCATATTGTGATATATACATTTATATGTAACATAATTTATAATATGTAAATGAAGTTGATTCTTTTAGCAGCTTGCTGATTTTTCATCACACGATTAATCAATTCGAGTTTTATTTAAAATAAGATCACGGCACAGAGGAAATCTCTTGCAATAAATCACTAGTAGACTCAAAGAACAGTGCAATATCTTAGATGTCGATTCCTTTGCCAGTTGATTTTAGTTCTCTATCGACATTCTTGAAAAGTCAAATCCACATCGCGCAGAGACTTGCCAAAGGAAGTTCATAGTGGAAACGGAAACAAAAGCGTAGAACAAAGGAGAATAAATATTCAGGATATCCGCAAACAAGGAAGGTTTACGATTTTATGTATAAAAATTGTAGAGTTACCTCGATCGCCATGTTACAAACGCTCTCACATTTCTTTGCTGCAAAATGCCCCGAGGGATGGAGAGGCGCGGAAGTGTGTTATAGAGCACAAAGAAGAAAAATGTACAGACAACAGTAGTGCAACCATTCGACAGACCCCAAAATATGAAAAATGAACTCAAGCTTAGGGATGCTAACATAGCATGGCCCCGTTATCATTTTCTCACGTTAAATAATTTTCTTTAATCTTTCAAAGATAAATAAAATTACTGTAATAAATTTCCATCGCGCCACGGTTAAACTTTTGTGCTTCTTCGTTCATATTCCATAAACTGATTTATTGCTGCAAGTTCTTAATTTTCCTTGTTGTCACGACGCGTGTACAGAGTATGCGAAATACATACACCTCGCCTTACTTTCCCTGCACTCTCTCCAGTCCCTTCTTTTATTTTCTACACCGTTCGCTTCTTTCCCTTTTGTCCTATCTGTAGTGCTGCAAAAAGGGTCGCTACGTTAAAGTGCATTTCACCTAGGAGGAGCTTAACAGTAATGGCTTGCATCGTTTCGTCGAAACAAGCATCGATCGTCCACCAAGTGGTTACCGAAAACGTGGTGTATAATCTATGATTATCGAAACAACTAGTACAACTAGTACAACATCGATTCTCAAGCAAACTGCAAAATGAGAGACTCGAAAACTCGATAAGGTAGTTTAATTTAAAATTTTATCGAATCTAATTTCTTACCCAAGTCAATGTAAGAAAAATATAAAAATGGAATGTGCCGATCTCATAAACCAATGTTGATTCACAAACTCATCCGCGTTTCCTAAAATCTAAATCCTTCGACACACAATTATATACTTTTCTTGTGTTTGTTCCGATCCAATCTTCTTCCTTCGACGTCCCAGCCAACGTCGTTGTATGCGAAACTGACTGTCGACGTATTTTCCTCGAAAATTCGCTCGAAGGGATACTTGATGCTTGCGTAACGACGTGGTCCATGGAAGAGGATACCTTCGCGGGAGGCCTGTAGATTCTCACTCGGGTTTGCAGGCGGTCAAACCGCAGTGTCGGATTACGGTACTTGTAGAGACGGACGAGGACGAAGAGAGGAAAGAAAAATAAGTGAGAAGATAACGAAACGAATGCATTAAGGACGAATTCTTTTTACGATGTCTTTGGAATTTTCACAGTGCTCGCGTCACTTTCATCAGTCAATAAATAAATAATTCGTCTTTTTCCATTGTGGACGCACCTTTATGACGATGAAGACGTTAAAGCGCGGGACCATTTTCTACCTTTCTCTTCTTACAACCGCACGGCATGAATGGCTCGTTTCCCGGTAGCCTCGACTCGCAAAGCGTGAAACAAGTTGAACGAGCGTACTCGATAATCGAGTCGGTTGTTCACGCGGTTGCCTCATCGCCTAGGCGTGCTAATTGCGCTCATTATCGACGTTACCGGAATACGGAAGACTGCTCCGTGGTGGAACGTTTTCGAGCGTTTTTTTTTTTTGTAAGCAGAGGAAATGAACAGTGAAATCAATTGTATCGATGAATAGGTTGGCTACTATACATAAAAGTACGATGAATATGTGCGAAATGTATGAAAATATTTGCTGCAGGATAAAATGTGTGCAACAAATCGATTAATTAAATATTTTGTATTGAAAAAAGTGTTTAATATTCTACTTCACTTGAAATATTCCTTTAATTGAACTCTAAATCCTCAATAATTTCGATGAAATTGATTCTCTGCGTATGTACAAACTAAATTTATTTGCTAAAATGTGGCAACGTTTTGTTGAAATGTGTATTATTTGTAATGCACATTTAAAGGTTCAATATTACACTGAACTCTAAACGCAGTCTAGTTGACACTTGTATTACTCTAAAGCTTTCACGGTTTTATTTAGAAGCAAATTCAGCGACTCGGGATGTTCAGAAACGTTTCGAATCCCGACCAAAGTATTCCACGAGAGTAGAAGGAAGTAAATACGCGGGACATTCTATCGGCAAAGAAAGAAAAAGTATCTATTTACGAGTCGCGTCGTGTGTTCTGTTCATTTCGACGTTGGCGTGATCAAGGAAACCAGAGTTTTAATTTTCTGCCTCAGCGACTTGCTAGCCGGAGAATCAATGAGAATTAGAGAGTAGGGTAGCACCCTGGCTTACCCTCGAAAAGGAATACGTTGTTAGGACAATGAATTGCGGGAGAGTAGAAATGCAAAGGGCACCGTCTTTGCTTATGTATACTTCCGCTCATATAAATGTGTAAATACATATGTGAATCACATTTATTTTATTTAATATTTTATAGTCGACGTAAACAGAATTCGAGATAAAAATAGATAGATCGAACGTGGTGACCTGTGCGAGCAAAATTTTATTCGTATTTCCAAGAGAGAGACATTCAATTTGCAGTGACTATCTCGCCGCACCAGATCTCACCGATATTTTTAGCTTAATAGTTCTTAAAGTCGTTCGTCAAAGTATACACTCGCAGCAATTTTCTTCAGAAAGGTCGCATCGCACCTTGGGGCCAGTAACTCGGGAGATCTTCCAGCGCAAGCGAGAAATTTAATCGCGACTCGTTCGTACGATTAAATGTCACCGGTGCCATACACGTGAGACCGAGACGGGGGAGACAGAGACAACGGCGGTGTCCCGGGAAATGAAAGGGTGCAAGACGGAGCAGTGGGACGCGTCGTACGAGGGACGGGGAACGAGGAAAGAGGAAGAGAGAGCGACGGAATAAGAGAGAAGGAGAAGCGGAGAGGCAGTCGAGGACGAAGGGTAGATCAGCAGGGCCCCAGATTTCCCCAGTGATTGTCTCGCAAAGTCTCGCAGAGTCTCGTCAGACCATTCATCGGCGACGTGCCGAGACTTCGAGTCTAGAAGGTTGCAGCCCTCCGCTAAACCATCGCCAGTCCTTTTTCAACCCCCGACGAAAGAGGAGGCAAGAGCTGAATCGCTCGACGTCAACCCGCGTGTGTTTTATCCCGCGCGGCTCTGTCTCCTTCTCTACACCTGTCTCCTCTCACCCTTACCCGCTTCCACGCTCCCCCTCCCCCCGTTCGTTGTTCACCCTTTGATGATGAAATTGCCGAACTGGCCGATAACACTGATTGAAAAAAAGGCTCCCACACAAAATCGAATTTCCAGTTACGAGCACCCTTGGTATAGCGGGGACACCGCGATACCGATTGCTTTGATCGCCATGTATATACAGCCCTCCGTTATGAAACTTCCCTTGCGATCACCCTAAAACTTGTCAAAATTTATGATTATTAAATGAATCTGATTTCGGCTTTTAATCGAGTAATTATAATTACGATATACTTTGGCGTGTAATCTTAATCATGAAAAATATAATGCTGTTGTAATCTATTATAATCTATTATACAAATATTATAATAAGTTATTACTTTTACATGTTATTACATTATCAGCGTAAACTACTACGATCTTTTCGAATGGTCCAATGAATTGAAAACCCGTATTTCTCTTTCACCCTCCATTGAATCGTCGTGACGTTGCAGAAACCGTTCGCCCTTGTCGGACCAGGATCAGGTATTCGCCTTTGATTAACGAAGCCCTCGGCGGCCAAAGAAACGATTTACATTTTGGCGAAACGCGGCGAAATTTGCGAAACTGGTCAGCAGCCGGCACGGTCGGCGCGTATTAATTAGAGACTCGCCCTTAAAGTACCAGCAAGGCACGGCCTTAAAGTACGGCAGCCGTGGTCTGGCGAATTCAGTGCTCGGATTTCACGTAGTCAGACGCGGGTTTAGTGCGCCGTGGGGGTAATTATTCAAGCGGCATCCCTC